>PVIW01000841.1:92500-383992 GCA_004026585.1 Noctilio leporinus
AGAGGTAATATCAGCAAAGAGATAAAAAGCAATAAAAAGACCAAAGAGAAGAAAATGACATGACAATCTTATTACTGGTGTTCAGGAACCATAGCTTCTCTGTCAGAAAAATACCAGATCACCCATTTGAGAACTTCATAAAACTAAATGGTCAATAGATTATAGCTCTGGCCCTCCTTCTGCACAGCATAAAACAAATAATAATATCTCCAATGAATATAATAAATAGGGCAACCTTTCTCATTTCCTGCAGACCCTTCACAGAACATGCTACAGGTCCTTTACATTTCCTCTTCAGGTCAAGCACACCCTCTCCAGCTGTCTTCCCAACACCCACTTGTAAGTACAAAATCTGCGTGTGGCTGGATAGCCTTAAACTCGTGGAGAATTTCATTTCACAGAAATACCAGGGGGCAAACCCTCCTTTAGCCAGCATTCTATTAACTAACACTCCCCACCTCTAGTGTGATGATAAATGTTTGTCATGAGATTGGCATGAATGCTGCTTCTTCATTATTCCTTGTTTCTATCTGCCTTTATAGTTTTACAAAGCCTTGTACATGACCTCTTCTGGCTCACAACAAGGTCCAACTTGGTCATCAAGAGGTGATCTGAGGATCCCTATTGTACAGCTATGGAAACACAGACTTGGAAAGGCAACTGACTTCCGCAGGTCACACAGCTGGGGCCAGAGTTCATGCTCCTTTCCAGGCTGCTGGGCTGCCAGCTGCACAGGTACCATTCACACTGATGCTGTGCAGCCAGCACTCTGGCAGGTGGGCCCCACAGCTGCCCTAAAAGGCAGAACAGTATATTGGAACTAGGAAGGGTTTTGGAATAAGGGAGCTGATTTTGCCACTTGCTAGCTGCATTACCCCAGTTGCTATGATTTAAGTTTCCTCATTTGTGAAATGGGATGATAACAGCAATCCCTACAACTAAGACATGATAGATTAACATATAACAATCCATGAAAAACACATCCTAGAGCATTTCTTTCTCTGTGTTTCTCCTTCTCTTCTATGCTATAAACCCAATACCATGTTGCCTCTTTAATCTAGGGAAAGTTTAATGCAAATATATTGTGCAATATTCTAAGCTTTTTGGCAATTACTAAACCATGTAATGTAATGTTGACTCTCTCTTCAAATATAATGTGATTAACCAGAGTATTTAATTCCCATTCCATGACAGATGAATAATCTTATGATTCCAAATTGCCTGAATCAAGAAACAATCTCTTCTTCATTTGTCCAATGTAGAAGATACACAACAGTGTTACAAGCTTTGACTAAAGGATTAGTTACAGTCAAAGGGTATTTGTACACAGTATAAAATAAAAATATAAGATAAGATATATTCCAATTCTGCCACCCTCACCATAAGAAATTTTCCCTAGAGTTTTCTTCTCTTTAGTACTCACTCATGTCACTATGAGTGCTACAGGTCTACTCTCTAGTGTACTCTTGTCATTCATATTTCCTCTTCCATTCAAGAAGTTTATCAATCCCCATTTCCAACATTAAGAGCTGGCAGTTCTAACAAGCCCAGTTTTTTATTAGGTAGACTCATTTAGTTGTCTGGGCTTCAACCCTCACCTTTTAAACCTTGCTCAGGCTCTCTTCATTTGGTATTCTCATTCAGGCAGGATGCCACCTTCTCTCTTTCACTAGCTTTTGGAAATATGTGGAAATGATTTCTACTTATCAAAATGACAAGGGCCAAGTACAGCAAGATGCCAGGGTACTGGATCAATACAAGAACCAACTGTATTTCTACATTTCTACATATTAGCAATGAACATTTGAAATGAGGAAAATAATTCCATTTATGATAGCTTCAAAAAGAGTAAAATACTTAGAAATAAACCTAGTGAATGAAGTGAAAGTCCTAAACACTAAAAACTACAAAACACCATTGAAGGAAATTAAAGAACTAAGTTAAGAAAAAAGATACTTCATGTTGCTAGATTAAAAGATTCAATATTGTTAAGATGAAAATACTCCTAAACCTGATCTACATATTTAGTGTAATCTCTATTAACATCCCAATCTCTTATTTTGCAGACATGAACATTTTGATCCTAAAATTCATATAAAAATGCAAGGAACACAGAATAACCAAAACAACCTTTAAATAAAAACACAATTCGAGGACTTACATTTCCTGATTTCAAAAGTTACTACAAAGCCACAGTAATCAAGACAGTATGGTACTGATACAAAGGTAATTATATAGATCAATGGAATAGAATTAGATCCAGAAATAAACCCCCAACAGATTTAGATGTCAGAACAATTGAGTGGGGAAAAGTCTTTTCAACAAATGATAATGGGACAATTAGATATCCTCCAGAAAAAAGCAAAGTTAGATGACTACCTCACAATATATAAACAAAATTAAAAACTCAGAATGATCATAGGACTAAATGTAAGTGCTAACATATAAAACTCTTAGAAGAAAACATAAAAGTAAAACTTTGAAACTTTGAATTAAACCAGTTCTTAAATATTACACCAGTACACAAGCAAAAAAAAGAAAGAAAGAAAGAAAGAAATAGAAGTATATGAATCAGGCTTCAAAATTAAAAATGTTTATACTTCATGGACACCATCAAGAAAGTGTCCTTCATGAAACCCATAGAATAGGGGGTGAGGGAATATTTGAAAATTATATAGCTGGTAAACGGACTTGAAACCATAATATACAAAGAACTCTAACAAATCACAGAAAAAAATATTAAGGAACAGGAAAAAGATTTGAACATTTCTTCAAAGAAGGCACAAACAGCCAATAAGCACATAAAAATGTTTAAAGTCATTAGTTATTAGGAAAATAAAAGTCAAACCCATAATTAGATACCACTTTGCACCTACTAGGCTGGGTTTAATTAAACAGATAGGTAATAACAAATGTCAGTGAGGATGTGAAGAAATTGGAACCCCCTGCATTCTTAATGGTGTAAAATGGTGCAGCTGCTATGGAAAACAGCCTGACAGCATCTTGAAAGGTTAAACATAGAGTTACTATATGACCCAGCCATTCTACTTCTAAGTATACACATTAGAGAATTGAAACTAAATGTCTACAGAAAAATTTGTATACAAATGTTCACACCAGCATTATTTCTAATAGCTAAAAAAGTAGAAACTACCCAAATATTCATCAGTTGACAATGGATAAAGAAAATGTGGTGACTCCACTATTAGGACTATACCCGAAGAATCCTGAAACACCAATTCATAAGAACCTATGTACACCTATGTTCATAGCAGCACTATTTACAATAGTCAACTGCTGGAAATAGCCTAAGTGCCCATCAGTGGATGACTAGATCAAAAAACTTTGGTACATTTACACAATGGAATATTACATAGCAGAAAGAAAGAAGGAACTCCTAACATTTGCCACAACATGGATGGAACTAGAAAGTATTATGCTTAGTGAAATAAGCCAGTCAGTGAAGGACAAATACCATATGATCTCACCCATTACAGGACAATAATGAACAAAACTAACAACAAGCAAAACAGAACCAGATATATGAATACAGTAAATAGGCCTTCAGTGGGCAGGTAGAAGAGGGTTGGGGGGAGGGGGCAGGAAGAGGCAAAGAAGGGAAGCAGTTTAGACAAGAACCTAGTATAAAGGAACCATGGGCATGGACAACATGTGAGATTGACTTTGTGGGGGAGTGGGTGGGTGGGGAACAGGACAGAGGGGAGCAAAAAGGGGATGGATGTAATACAACAAAAATAAAACTAAATTTTAAAAATAGCAAAATAAAAAAAAGAAAATGTGTATATATATTAGTTTATATAATGGACTAATATTTGACAATAAAAAGGAATGAAGTACTAATACATGCTATAACATAGAATAACCTTAAAAACATTATGCAAAATGAAGGAAACAGTCACAAGGACCACATATTATGCTTGTATAAGTTCCATGTATATGAAATGTCCAGAAAAGGCAAATCTACAGTGTACACACAACTATTGGGTTGGCCAACAAATTAGTTTAGGTTTTTCTGTACACAATTTTTCATTTGAGTATGCTGGCTATTTCCTGCGTGGTATGATGTTGATTGTTCTCAATTAATGTCTCGATTTGACCGCTATCAGCTTCAACTGGTCTATTTGACCATGGAGCACCATCCAGAAAGAAACCTCTAGCATGAAACTTCACAAACCACTTTTGATACATTTGATCAGCCACAGCACCTTCTCCATACACTGCACAAATCTTTAATTTTTTTCTTTGTGTTTCAGTGTATTTTTACCTTTCTTGAACTAATAAAGCATAACATACTGAAAATGTTGTGTATTTTATTCCACCTTCAGTTAAAATGGCTGCACAAAAATGAACTTGTGGTAAGTTTTTTTAATGCACACTGATATGACAGCTGTCACAATGCAATCTAACAAAATTGTTTTTGAATGAAGTTAAAGACAACTAAGTATACTAGCCATCATACAAAAAAATACTAAATGAATTTCTTAGCCAACCCAATACAAACTACATGCCATAGGTGGCTTTAAAGTATCTTCCATCTCCAGCAATATTAGCATTCCAAACCAGATGGGTGCTGAAAGCAGGAAGTGTTTTCAGAGAATTTTGAAAGTTCCCATTGACCCTATCCATTCCACTGAAAAGAAAAAGTCATTTGGTTATGTGTCTACAGAAATAATACATTCATTGACTCACCTGCCTTGTAACTGCCCTCTAAGCTAAGCATGGAATATAATGGTCGCTAAAAGTCCATGTGATCAGACTACAAATGCAAATGTTCATACAGCTTAAAGATTACCAGGTATTAAAAATTAAGTATAGCTAGAGTTTATTTTTATTTTTGGTTCACCTAGTCCCCTATTTTAAGCATGGCTTGCATATTTTAATAGTGGAAATTCAGACACTGAGGTGACAGTGAATGTGACAGGTGGGAAATAGAATCAACCCAGAAAACCTGACACAATAGTAGGTCTGGAATCATTTACTCTGTCCCTGAGTAAAACAAGTCTAGAATCCTTATAGAAGCTGAAGGCATGCGTTTTCATCATCAACCATGGACACTAAATTCTCATTTTTAAAATATAGTCAATTTCATGTTATTCTGTGACTGACTAGTCAGATGTATATTATTCAGAGTTTTTCAATTTCTCTTTATCTGGTAATATGAGTTTTTGCCATTTCACAGTTCATTTGCCCCTCTACCAGCTTTGCTACACTCATTACTATCTCTGGCAAAGTATTTGGTGAGAGAGGCAGCTAATGCAAATGAGAATTTTAGATTTTCCACGCTCTCCCTTTCTACTACGACCGTGGATAATCAAGAATTGACTGTGCAAAGAGCAGAGAATGCAATTAGGCATTAGGTAAGGAAAACTTCACACACTGAAGCACTAGGAATACCTTGAAGAGAGTATCAAGTAAAGAGGAGTGACTGTGAAATAAGATGACATTTTCTTGTTAATGTTACCTGATGCTTTCTGATGTCTTAAGAAAAGTGATTTAAAAAAATTATAATAGCAGTTCATCAACCCATTTCACAGGGGAGAAACACATTCATCGAGTTGCAATAACTAAAGAATATGTGGTGATTTTAGTAGAGTTGTCAGGATTCATTTCATTCAAAAGTGTGTAAATAAGCCTGCTAAGTTCCACATATATTTCCAGGTAGGCACTGATAATATAAAGATGGTGAAACATAGCTCTTATTTACATTTTGTGAATAGGTGGTTAAGTAAATAAGTTATTTCAATTTAACTCAGTTAATTCTATGATAACAGAATTTCCAGAGTGCTAGAAGAGGATAGAGGGCCATATATCTCAGTCTGGAAGGCCAGAAAAGTCACTTTGTAGGAAGTGATACCTGAGTTAAGCCATAGGAATGATTAGGAATTAGACAGTTTAAGTGATGAAAAAGGTAAATTTACACAGAAGTAAGAATAGGAGCAAAAACATTAAGAGCTGGAAGAAGATGATGTTTAATAACTATCATAAGCAGTTTCATATCCTGGATTCTAAGGTGTGAATCCTGCAGAACCTAGGAATGAGAAAGGAGACATAGCCATAGAATTACCTTAATTACCATGGCAAAGAGCTTGAGTTTCAGCCTGACCCAGTGAATGATGAGACATTGACAAATTTTAACTGTAAGTTGCTGGTTTCATTGATGGTTTACCACTCTATTTATCATTCCAGAGAAATACTTTGAGTGGATTTGAATAGCAGAGAAAATGATCTAAATAAGAAAATTTTGTTGAAACTATTAACAAAGCTAAGGTGGGAAGATCATAGCTAAAAAGAAAATTCAGGTGTGGAAAAAGGGGAAGACCTGAGAAACGTTTGGAAGACAAATTGTCAGGATTGTGGAAAATCTTATATAATATGGGAGAGGCAAAGGGAAGGAAAAACTAATCATTTGTAGGATTCAGACAGAAAACAAAACAAGGAGCAAATGGGAGGAGATGAGCTCAGTATTGGCATGTTGTGACCATCCAGAGAGAGAACAAGCCTGTATTTTCATATTCAACTGAAATTCAAGTTAAATTAGAGTTGGACATATTGTGCATAAACACACGCATGTATAGGGAGTCATCAGCTTAGATCAAATTATAAGAGTAATTAAGTTACCCAAGGAAAGTATTAAATACTGGTTTTCAACTCTGGATGCATATTGGAATCACTTGAAAAGATACTTCTGCCCACTTAAATCAGAATTTATGTAGGTGTAGCCAGGATCTGAATTACTGCATAAGTGATGAGCCCTAATGTAGGCCCATGAGGAAAACCAAAAAGACTAGTCAGAAGCACATGAAGGAATCCTGAAGAAAGATAACTTGTTACTATTTAATACTCCCAATTGTATTTACTAGAAAAGAATGAATATGATGTAATCATTGTTTTAAAAGGAAATACTGTGATATGCAATAATTACAAAAATTCTTAACCACCATACTTGCACCCCAATTCAAGAGTTTGAGTTCTCTGGTTATGCCACATTATTTTTTAAAAATATGTTCCCTAAAGTTTCACTTCCTTTAAGATATGGTGAAGCATTTATTATTTTAACTAACTATGTGTGTTCAATAATTACAAGAGTCCCAAGATAAAATCCAAGTCCTTTGTGAAATAAATAATTTTTCTTGAGGATATATCTGTTTAATCATTTTATTTGTGTATATGTGCATGGGTGTGTGGGGGGGGTGTTTCTTCAAGGGCTGTTAGTTGAGAGGTGGGATGGGACTTCAATACATTACAGAGTGAAATTTAAAAGTTAATGTTATTTAATAAGAAAGTTAACATGCGTGTACCTTTATTTGTAATCTTCAACACCCAAGACATACATGGTATGTTTGTTCCTCAAAATTATATTACAGTTTTCTTGATAAGGGCAATATAAATACTGCTTTTTGGATGTAGCTGAAAACATGATTATGACCTCTAACAGTGGTAATTTATGTATTAATTTCCATCCATCTCAGCAACTGGCAGTGTCCATCAATTATAGCATTAGTTGCCCAGCAATTGCAGCTGTTAAATGCAGAATTAGCGTATAAGCTGCTGTCACTCACCTGAAATTTTACAGTTCTAATTAGTGAGCTGGTAAGGCTGTCAACAACTAAATGCCTAATGATTGACCTGCAAAGACAGCATTTCCCAGCCCTTTCCCAGACCCACTCATCCAGCATTGTTATGTCATTTATTCCTAGTTCAGAAACCAAACTGTCTGAGGGAAATTCTATTTTAGTGTCTGGCAACATTCCTTAATGAGTAAGAAAAACACTGGACAGATAGACACTCTCAGCCCATCTTCAGTCTGTAGAAAAGTTGTTGCATACTTGCTTTTACCTTTTCTCTATATCACTAGATTCTGCAAATTCTGATATGAAGTTATTATTTTACTCATTTACTATAACATTTCCAAGAACTTACATGTACCAGACACTTGACTGGGTATTGGAGATATATGAATGAATAGTAGAAATGACTCCTGCTTTCCTTTGAGAAGGAGCCATTCCTTTCAAAGTGGGGAGATAAAACAGATTAATAGACCACAGAAAACTATCACAGTGATAGATTCTAGGAAAAGAATTAAAATAGAGTTACAAGATTGAAAATGAATGGAAGCTACTTCGGATTTAGTAGCTACAAAAGAGCACTCTGATGCTGTCTGAGCTGAATCATGGAGTCCATATTCAAAGGCCACAAAGAAGGGCATTCTAGGAAAAGAGGACAGAAGTCCAGGGGCAAGAATGAATAAGAAAACTGCCTGTTTAAAGGGGAAAACTATGATGTGGCTCATGATGGGCAGAGGTACACCTAGTCCAAGATGAGGTCACAAAATGGACAGAAGTCATAGGACTTTGGATTTCAAAGTATAATAATGTCATAGGGGGATTTAAACCTACTTATGTTTTTAAAGGACTATTTACTCTGGTCACTGTAATAAAGAATGGATTATAGTCCTTCAGATTTTCTTACACATTTTCAGTGAGATCATGAACAAGAATGCTCATATCAGTGTTGTTCATCATAGCGAAAACTAGAAATTCTACTGCTAACTTTTTTCAGTAATAGAATTATAAGTCAATTTTGAGACAGTCTTATTATATACTACTATAATAGTCATGAAAATGGCTGAACTACAATGATATCTATCAACATGGATGAATCAAAAAATAACTTTGAGTGGGAAAGCAATTTATAGAATAGCATACACAGAATGATCTCATTGATATGACATTCAAAAAATATACAAACTAAACAATATCTATTTAAGGTACATATACATATGATCAAAAATAATAATAATAAAGTCAATGAAAACTGTGGACACACCCCAGGGCAATTCCTGATGAGTTATACCATTGTGTAATCTCTACCCTAGCACCCCTGCCGTATGATGGAATCTGGGACTAGGGAAAAGGTGATGTCATTCCCATGATTACAATGCATTACAGAAGACCCCATATTAGCAAACTAAAGTGAGAAATTCTTTCACTGTCCCAGAAGTAAGCTGACATGCTATGAGAGGGCCCATGACAAAGCCTAAGTGAAAAGGAACTCTGAGGGGAAAGAGGACCCAAGCCAATAGCCAAGGTAACAGGAATCTCAGTCTACAAGCACAAGAAGGCAAACTGTGCCAACAACAAGAGGGAGCTGGCATTGGATCCTCCCCCATGAGAGCCTCTGAAAGAAGGAGGAATCCCACTAATACCTTGATTGCAGCTGTGTGAGACCGAGCATAAGATCCAGCTGAGCCATGCCTGTCCAGCTCCATGACCCACACGAACTGGAAGATCATAAATGTGTGTTGTTTTAAGCCACTAGGTTTGGTCATATGTTATGCAGTAACAGAAAACTAATACAGAAATAATAAACATAAAGCATGGAGTCAAGAAAAGGAATGAAATCAATGAAGGGCACAGTGTAAACTTAAAAGCTATAGTTAATATGCTCTTTCTTTCTATTTCCACATACTCACTAGGCTTCACAGATAGGTATAGAGTTGTTCTTTCTCATCTATTCCTTTTTATAGTGTTCAATATGCTTCTTAATCAATTATATACATATATATACTTTTATTTATTTATTTTTATATTTTTGCTTTAAGTTCTATTTTGTCAAAACTTAAGATAGTTATCTTAAGAAAGCTGAGTTATCTCAGCTTTCTCTTGGTTCATATCGACCTAAATACTTCTTGATATTGTTTAAAATAAGTACTCTTATGGAAACTATGAGGTTGGATATTTTAAATCAAATGTTAAGGTCTCTGACTTTAATTTGCCAAGTTACCCCATTTATATTTTTGTAAATTCTATTATTTTAGGACCTACTATTGCTATAATTTAAAAAAATATTTTCAATTTATTTTGCTTTTTTCTTCCATTCTTATTCCACATATGTTATATTTTCTGTATGTGCTCTTATGATAGATAGATTTATCTTAGGACACATTTAAATTTTCTCCCAAATGAGAAATGCTAGCTATAGCACACTGGTATGTTTCTTAGGTCTCCTCCAACCCATTATGCTAATTATATCTAGAATTTTCATTCTTAGTTCTACAATTTCCCCAGAGCTGAGGGAGAAATCCAGAAGTCCATGTTCACTTGACATTTTGCTAGAAACTTTTCATTGTAATATTTAGTTATGTTCTACCCCTTAAGCTATATGACAGGTACATCAGTGTTTTATTAATCTTTAAGCTTTATGCAAATATCATTATTATTTTGTATGAATAATTTATTTCATTAAACTTTTAAATAAAAAGTCCCTGGCAGAGGTAGATATTTAGTATTAGTAAAGTCAGAAGTAGAATATAAAGAACTAGATGATTATAATTTTATTTTAGATTTTATTTATCATTTCCAGAGAGAGAGAGAGGAAGGGAGAGAGGCAGAGAGGGAGAGAGACATCAATGTATGGTTGCCTTTCACCTGCCTCCAGCTATGGACCTGGCTGGAGACCTGGCTTGCAACCTGGTTATGTGCCCTGGCTTGGGAATCGAACCAGCAACCTTTGGGTTTGCAGGCTGGTGCCTTATCCACTTTGCTACCAGCCAGGGCTTGATTATACTTTTGACCAGTGTTTCATAAATGCTCTAGTAACACTAACTAGTGAGAAATTATTCTAACAGATAAGATAAATCTTGTCCAGCCTTTCCTTTTTATCTAGGACCAATGTTTAAATCATTTGAGGCCTCTCTTAGTTCATGAAAGGTATATCTATTTATCCCAAGCATCCTTAGCCATTTTGAGCATGTTGCTTTTCATTAAGCAAATCATTGTATGCAAATCATTGTGGAGGATGTAAAAATGATTTGGCAGAAATGCCACAATGAGCAAATAATGGGAGATAGGCTTACAAATAACTATATTAGAAGACTGAATGTAAGAAATGCAAAAAGGGGGCATAAAATGGGAAGTGAGAGAGGAAGGTTTCATGAAGGATTTCCAGACTAGTCCTTTGAAGAAAGGAAGAACAGGTATTTCTTAAATAAATGTGTCCACTCACCTCTGAACCTTCATAAACACTATTTTAACTGCATATACATACAGTCTTACATATCCTCTTACCTTAATGATCATTTATCCTTAGATTTTCAGCTTCACTGTCAAATCTTTCAGGAAGACTTCCAGTCCCCCACCCTCACTTCCCTGAGCCTTGCTTCAGCACATTCCCTATATGTAACCCTCAAATCTGGCACGCAAACTCTGTTATTATTATAGTCTATTATGATTGCCTGTTTATTTACAAATTAAGTTGTTTCTGTGTATGCTAAATTGTTAGATACAGATTTATAGGCATTTATTTGTGTGATTTGTTTGTATTGAGGGACAATTCCATGAGAAGAACTAGTTTTTTCAGCAGGGACAGGAAAAAAGAGGTAAGTGCATCTCTTCTCCAGCCTGTCCCAGGGACTGGACAGAACTTTGTGAGCCCTGGGACATAAGGAGCGATGTTTGGGAGCTGAGGTGACAAAGCACAATATCGAGGTAGGGCTCAGGGCATGTTTTACATCCTATTGAAGAATAGTGAACCCTATGGCAACAATGGGCTTTGTGGAGGGTTGAGAATATGGGAGCTGGAACACCTGCACGTAGCGTTCATGCGCAGGTGCCTCCAGCTGTGACGGTGTCAGGCATCAGCCAGAAGTAGCTTTGCAGGTGCCTAAAGGGGACACTGAAGCAGCAGTCCCCAACTCTTTTAGAACCAAGGACCGGTTTCATAGAAGACAATTTTTCCATGGACTGGGGGTAGGGGAAGGGGAATGGCTTTATAGCCTGCCACCAGATGCAGCTTCATTGTCACTTGCCACTCACTGATAGGATTTTGATATGAGTCTGCAAGCAGTTGATTTATTATGGTCTCTGTGCAGTCAAACCCCTTTGCTAATGATAATCTGTATACGTAGCCCCTCCCCAGCACTAGCATCACCTCCTCAGCTCCACCTTAGATCATCAGGCATTAGATTTTGATAAGGAGCCTGCAATCTAGATCCCTCTTGTGCACAGATTATAGTAAGGTTCTCACTCCTATGAGAACCTAATACCCCCACTGCTCTGCCAAGAAATAGATAGAGTTCAGGAGGTAGAGCCAGCGATGGGAAGCAGCTGTAAGTCCAGGTGAAGCTTTGCTCCCTTGCCCACTGCTCACCTCCTACTGTGTGGTCCAGTTCCTAACAGGCCACAACCCCTGCACTAAAGGATTCCATCAGCACAGATGAGAGACCCTTGGGAATTCTCAGAAAACTCAAGAGGGTGGGAAGAGGTCCACAAGCTATGTTGATATGAGGCAATAAGCATCATGACAAATTGAAGCATTAGGATTAATGCAACTTCATTGCATCTAAGAGATGGTCAAGTTTGGAGGTTTTTGTAGGGTTCTTTCTATATCCACTACTAGATTGTGATATTATGAAACAGGGACTTAGCACAGTGTCTGACATACATTATTCATTAAAAACTCACTGACTAACTGAATCACAGGTGATACTGGAAATGAAAATTGTTTCTTTTCATCCAGGATTCTATCACAGTCTTGAATTCACTACTGATTTCCTATAAAAATGAGACTTTGAAGAAGTGTAATTTGTGCTTCTAAAATGCATGTGCTCTCTCTCATCTCTATGCCTTCTTGAATGTTATTTAAGCTGAATATAAAGAGTTGGCAAAAGCAGGCTTACAGTTGTGAGTATACAAAATAGTTTTTTAAATATTGTTATATAGTAATTATTATACTATTTATTTGTATTCTAACTGTAAACCAACTTTCGCCTGCCCCTGTATACTCTACTGTAGCCTCCCAGCCTAGCTAATTCCTATTTTTCCTAAAGTTTATAGACATCTATTTGTATGAGTTATTTGTTCTGGGAAAAAGAGACCTGTTTTGTTGGGTGAGTCAGCTTTATAAGAATGAATTACAGTAAAGTTGAAGCAGACAAAATGTAGGAAGTGAGACTTCCAAACATTCTTCCCAAACAGTCTACTTCAAGACACACCATTCAAATATAGTGTTATTTGGTAAGAACAGATGGGTTTTCAAACAAATATAATGAATCTCCAGTATCCTTTGGTCCACGCTGAATGATTAAGTTTTGAAATTGTGTACTAAGGGTTTCTCTGTTATGTCCCCAGAACAGCCCTATTTAGGAATCAGTTCCTGCTCAATAAATATTACCAACTAACATTTAGATTGCAGTGTTATCTGAAAATTTCTATACACCTCATATGCTGCATTAGATGTTTTATCAGTAACGAGATACATTTAGAGTACAGTGCAGACGTAAGGGCTGGAATCTACTAAGCAGCATTTTTACTTAAACAGGCTGAATCTGCATGTTGTAGTGAGAAATCTCATCTAATTATCAAAAGCTCTGTGTCAGAAGACATGACTTTTCATGGCAATGACAGAATGCAGCATAACCAAACTAATTTTTAAATTAATGCACTGGGCTCACATGTCATTAAATAATATGTATAAATTATTGGAATATAAGAGGGTTATACTCTTGCCCCAAAGAGGTAAACCAACAAATGGAGAAAATTAACAGTTTTCACAGGCTTCCATGCCCCTGCTAGGGAACTGCTGCACAATGTCAGGGCTCCTGTATATCTTCCCTACGGGGTACATTTAAAGACATGCAAAATTTATCTGGGACCAATAATAAGCTAGACTCTTGCACCTCCACTGTCAAAAAAAGCAATAAACTAAAAATAACAACAAATATTTGGCCTGACAACATAATTGGAAATAAATGCCCACACATAATTTTTTTTAATTATAAAGGACCTTTGACAAAATGAATTTAAACTGTCCCATTAAAAATTTACATAATAGAACTA
Source organism: Noctilio leporinus (assembly GCA_004026585.1). Taxonomy (NCBI): domain Eukaryota; kingdom Metazoa; phylum Chordata; class Mammalia; order Chiroptera; family Noctilionidae; genus Noctilio; species Noctilio leporinus. The sequence goes on from PVIW01000841.1 coordinate 106,357, forward strand.
AAAATAGATTATGGGAATAATAGAATTCCTGACCCTTTCAGCCAAAGTTGGATGTCTGATTACCTTATAGAAGAGCTATCCTATGTGTACCCTCTCCATCCCCTGACAATCCATGGGACACCCCTTGTTTTTACAGGTTCCCAACCAGAAAGTTAAAATATTAAGACATGATTTATAAAGGGAGGTGACTCATCTCAAAAGATTTGCATTATATATCCCACTGAGCCAAGAAACCTACAGAAGGATTCTAGTAACTTAAAAATAGTACTTTGGAGAAAGCCAAATGAGAGTTCAGGTAGAACTCAACTGGTCTGTGCAGGCAACTACACTACAATGTGATCCTCGTAATCCGTTGTAAAGATGTATCAAGTTTACCTACAGCCAGGTGTAATGCTTGGGTAAAAGAAATGTCCCATGAACCTCTGTTTTCCAAATCATATACTGTCACCATGTAAAGTCCACAAGAATGCCAATCAGTCATTCTCTGGGGCACCTTTTGGTTTTCTGGGGTCTTAAATACTTAGATTGTATCATGGGAGAAGTCTTCTAGTCTGTAACCCACTTTACCTTTCTCCATTTAGTGAATCCATGCTGGTTCAGACACTGGTTTTCCCATTATCTGTCCACTTTGTGGTTCTGCTTGTAATTTTCTCACATGCTTCCCTTTTTCACTAGGACAACATGCCCCTCAGGTTGGTCAATGGCTTTTGATGATGCCTGGTGACTCGCTCCTTTCCTGTTATCCCACAACTATTCTCTGGGATAAATGTCCAAGAAGTTCCAAGATCCTGTGCTCCCAAGGACTTCGCCCATGCTCTTGTCCTATATGGAACCTGCAGTCCTCACTCTCATCCCCCAGGCAATGCCAACACTTCGATTAGCTAGGGTGTGCACTGTACAACAGAAACTGGCTTAGGTGGCAGGTGGGGGAGCTGAAATCTAGCCCTGCTCCCTTAAGCATTCTGTCTTAGCTCTCTGCACAGCAGCCCCAGAGAGTGAACCCTTTTTCTGACTTACACAGAAACTTTGTGTAGGTTGGTCAGCAGTGGACACACCCCCAGTTCTAACACCACTCTGAATTTTGGTCACTCTGCCCTCAAGGTTCTTTAGGGTGGATTCCACTCTTGAATAATTCATTTAAGTCCCTTAATGGCTCTGAAACAAAAGCTATTACACCTTTCTTGCCACAACCCTTCCATCATCCCCATAAGGAGGACCTACACTTTAGGAATAAAGACTTGGTTGCGCTTCTGAGCAGTTGGGGGAAGGAGGGAAATAAGTTCAGCAAAAGAATCCAAACAAATAAATACAAAGCAAAGCATTAGTGAAAAAGGGACAAAAATAACAATTAACTTGTTACTCTACATCAAACTCAGGTTATCTAATTTAATCCTCACAACATCTGGGAGATATCATTCTTGATTTACAGAGAAGAAATGTGAGGCACAGAGAGATTACCCAACATGTTTTAAAGTCACACACTTAGTAAGTGAAAGAATTGAAACTTGAAACCAAGAATTACAATTCCACAGCCTGTGCAGTTAACCACTACATCACAATTCTATGACTTATTCTGTCACAAAAGTGGTTTAGGAAAACTATTTAAAAGATTTGTTCTCTAAAAAGTGTTAAGTTGATACAACCACTTTAGAAGACAATTTGTCACTTTCTTATAAAACTAAACATAGTTTTACTATACAATATGACAATCACTCCCAAATATTGACCCATCTGAAATATTATGTCTGCACATGAATGTTTATGGCTTTAACCATAATCTTCCAAAATTAGAAACAATGACAACAACCAAAATATCCTCAATAGGTGAATGCATTGGGAAAAAAACTGGCATATCCTTACCACTACATATTACTTAGCAATACAAAGAAATGAGATATCAAGTAACAAGATATGAATATATTTAAATGCACATTGATAAGTGAAAAAAAGTCTATTTGAAAAGTCTATATATTATATAATTCTAATTATAATTATATGATATTCTAGAAAAGGAAACACTATAGAGAGAGTAAAAACAGATCAGCGGTTGTGATTCCAATTAGAATTGTATGACATTCTGGAGAAGGAAAGACTATAGAGACAACACAAAGTTCAGGGTTCAGGAGAGAGAGGATGGGCTGAAGAGATGAAGCACAGGGCCTATGTCAGGGCAGTGAAACTATTCTGCGTGATACGTGGTGGATACATGACCACACAATGAACTTCAATGTATGCAATAAAAAAAAAAAAAATCATTTAGAAGTCTGGGGAGTCCAACTTCTGGAAGTAGGTGATGCAACTTCCACTGGATTCTACCTGGATACTTATGTGAAGTCTAACAACCCTGAGACAGCTGAGTTGAGAGGAAGCGCAGGTCCCATGGAGAGGGTGGGGGCTCTAATCAGTAGCCCTCACTGAGGCCTCAGACCATAGCCAGCATCAACTGCCAGACATTTGAATAAAGATGCCTCCAACAATTCCAGCTCTTGGCCATCAAGTTACCGCTATCAGGACTTCCCAAGTAAAGTCTCAGACATGCTGGAGCTGAGGAAAATCATTTCTGCTATGCTTGGCTGAATTTGTGACCCACAGAATTCATGAACTTAGTCAAATGATTATTTTAGGCACTAAATTTTGGGGTAATGTGTTTGAAAGGCATAGTAACTACAACAATAAGGAATACATTTACAAGATTTAAACAAGGAGAGAAAACATTGTGTGGGGATGGAGAATATCAACTCTGTTTCAAATCCTGGCTTTGTCACTTACCTCTACGTGAGTGTGAGCAAATTATTAAACTTCTACACTTCTCATTTTCCTCAGTAAAATGAATAATAAAAATATCAACCTATAGATATATTATAATAAACACTGAGAGTGGTGCCCAACTACACAAATATTGTTTTATAGTTACAATTATTGCTATTATCATGATTATTTCATAAGGTGTCAGATCTTCCTAAATTAATGTACACATTTAACATGATCTAAATTAAAATTCTCACAAGTTGTATTTTCAAATCAGATGAGCGAGAATATCTCTATTAATTTTAAAAATAGAACTACATTTAATCCTACTAAAACTAAATCAAAAATGTTATTTATGTAAATTTTCAAAACAGTCAAAGTAAACAATGTCTACTGTTTGGGGACACATGCACATGTAGTAAAAGGTAAAACATGATGTTGATGGTTTATACCATCATCACGCTAGTGATGTGGTATCTGGAAAGAAGGGAAGGAGAAATGGTTGGCAGGGGTCTTAATGTTAATGTTTTGTGGTTTTAAAGATAGAAATGTGTAGCAGTTTTAGCAAAATATTAATATCTGTTTTATGAAGGTTGGGGGCTTATAGATATTTTACATTAAGGAACTTCATCTTTAAATATTTTAAATTTAAACATCTTAAAAAGTAAACTTCTTCTCCATGTTAACAAATTATTTGTAAAGATTTAATATTTTTACTATGTCTTCACTGACATGCACAAAATCTTGAAACCCTATAATCTATTTCTAGAAGAAGCTTCTGTCATTCATTATTTATATCAGAAAGTTAGAGGTTTTGTGGGGGCAGCAGTAATCTAGAATCATGTGACATCTTAAAAGTAAATTGTATCAAACCCTAGTGATTGTGTCCTTGGAGAAATACCCCTCATCTTCCCCCAAAATTTAAATAAAAAGTAAATGGATTTTCAAATCAATATTGTTGCCATCTATACATTTGTGACCAAACTAAATTACGACTATAAGGGTAAATGTGGAAGAGTCATCTTAGCTATTTGGTCATTTATACTGTCATAATTAGTAGAAATATGGTTCCCCACATGATAAAAATTAACCCATTGGAACATAGCAGAGTTAACATCACTATTAGCACTGTACACATTACTTAATAACTGATACACAATTATATAAAATAGCAGAATGTAGATCACAGAAAGTCCTTAATTACACAAATAAGGAAATATGTCCAGATAGAAGTCTATGTCTAAAATTCTCTGCGTACTGTCAAGCAGGTCCATTTCGTAAGAAAAGGTCATGTCTTTCCTAAGGGAGAGTACAATGCCTACCAGGCCAAAGCTCAGTTTGGTTCTCTAAATGTAACTAAAAACAGGGCAGAGCAATAAGACAGAAGCCGTCTTAGGATGCAACGTACTTGGGTCTTACGCCTCATAGTGCTACTTGAACAACGTATAAATCCTCATGGCAGTTCATTTAATCTTTAGAATCACCCTATGCCATTTTTTCCAGTAGTATTAACATTACAAGCTAATAGGTAATAGGTTTAATACTCAAACATTAGGATTTTATATTATGAGTAATGATTTCATTTCCTCATAATAAGCACTGTATTTTTTAAATTATATACTTGGGAAAATTATGAATTTGTCCTCTTGTGCTATAGTTTCAAGTTGTCTAAAATTGAGGATATTTGCCCCATGGAGCTGTTTCTCCAACTCTACTACACCCTGACATAAATATCTCAGAGTACCAAGTGTATGATGGAGGGAGACAGCCAGTGCTTATCATAAGTACTTCATGTTGGGCAGGAAGTTTTCAGCTTTCATAATAAATAAATAAAACAAAACAAAAATACCCAAGACTTATCAGTATAAAAATACCATATAATCTCACCTAATACAGGAAACAAAACAAATTGAAGAGCAGAATGGAATCAGAGGATTGGGGGAAGGAAAGAGTGGAGGAAGAAGGGGAAGGGTTTAGTCAAAGAGCTAGTAAAAAAGACCCATGGACATGGACAACAGGGTGGGGAGTGACTAGGAGAGGGAATGGGCTTGGTGGGGCAGGGGAGAGCACTGGAGGAAAAAATGAAACAACTATAATACAACAATAAATTAATTTAAAAAATAAAAAAATGAAAACCTAAAATCAGATGTTAAATTGTGAAACATATTCACTATTCTAGATATTCTGTAGTATCATAGATACACAAATTTTCATGTTGAAAAATTAAGCATACTACCCTGCCCAACTAATTATGGATCCCATTGCCCCAACTATTTTAGTTAAGTGATAGGCTTGCTTATTTTCTGTTTTTTTCTTTTCTCCTCTCCTGCAGTCAGCAATTTTGACTTCAAGTCCACATTTCTTCTTGTCTTTCCAGCAGTAAATCTATGATCCTAACATCTTCTGAGAATAAAGATTTTTTTCCCCCATTTCTGGAAGTTCAAGGCAATATGGGAAGGAGCTGAGGAGAAGAAATAGGCTGAAAAATTGTAATTTTAAGCTATACCTGTGGCTTTTAATTTTACAATAAGCACATAATTCAGATCAATCCCACACTTTAGAAACCATAATTTCATCCTTTTTAAAGTTATACTTATTTCTCTTAATCAAATACACAGGATTAGAATGCAACAAAAATTAATCACTTAGTTTGTTGCCCCCTATGGAGGAACATAAGTGATTAAAATACTTAAATCTTAAATATATTGACTTCATGTTAATAAAGGGTTTTCTCAGTAATCTGATGATGATACTTCAGTGGAGACCATCTGCCATTTAAAGTATCATTGCCAAGAGCAGAGAGCTGGTACATTAAATCTGTGCTATACAATAAATGCCTTTCTCAGCTCCACTTCCTCAGTGGATGCTTTTAGAGGGGGTGACACAGAATCCAATGCAACACAGCAGAACCTCTGTCCAAAGTTCCCCCGGGAGCAAAAGTTTCCGAGCCAGCAGATGAGGGGTCAAAGGGGACGCAGCTGGCCAGGGTCTCCAGAGCTGGGTGAGTGAACGCTCGCTCCTGCCAGCTGCAGGGCCGCCTGGCCAGCCTGCTTCCCTGGCAGGCAGAGGGACCCCCAGCATGGACGTGAAAATGGGAAGACGTAAGTGAGGGAGGGAATACTGAAAGGGTTGTATTAACACACAGCAAAAACTCAAAAGGAAAATGACCAAACAAAATCTGCATGTCTGACAGAATATTTCTCTGCAATAAGCATTTCTTAATTCTCTCTTGCAGATTATGACATCTCTAGCTACACAGTTCCTGGTTCAACTTCATTTCAGCCTAATACAGAAAAGAAGAAAACACAAAACATGCCTGAAACTTATCAATGACTTGAATATTGTTACTGGTTCCTTTATTGAAGAGAGGCATGTAATTATCATGAAATTACAATGTACCACTATTTGAATGCCCCTCTCTTACTTAGAATCTACTCTTTGATTGATCAATATTCTTCACATTCATTGTTAATTACCTCCTTTCAGGTTCATGGGGTGGAATTCCCATTAAATTACCAGATTACGTTCATTTAAAATATGTAGGGAAAAATAACACTGCTCTGAAAGCAAATAACCAAAAGAAAGTTAAAAGGCAGCCTAATTGAATAGTCAACAAGGGATTCATTGTTGTGTGAATATCTGTAATTAAGAACTGAAACAAACTTTGCAAAGTTTAGTGTTAAATTTACCCTTTGCAGTTGGGAAACGGTGATTGTGCTAAAGAAAACAGTTTGATAATGGGGAGAAAGAATCAAAGGTAAAGAGGGATCTAAGAGCCGTGACTGCATTAGTGGATCATCACTAATGTTTACATATGACTTCCAAAGTATTAGACAAAAATACAAAGTTTCTCAAAAAAATACACTGTCAATAATTGTATGTATGGCTGCTAATAGCCGTAAGAAAATCTTGTTTAATGAAACTTTGAGTTTCAGTCAAGTATATTCCTCAGCTCCAAGTAAAGAGAGGGAAAAATTCCAAAATTCAGAAGTCAGATAAAATGAGCTTTAAAGGAGACATTAATAAATTTTCCTTTAATGGAATTGAAGTAGTGATACATTCAGTCAAAATCAAGTACTGATTGTTTGATTTATTTAGTTTTATAACTTTTCTGTTATTTTTAAAGATTTGAGTAGGAATGGGGAATTGCAAATTGATTGGCCTTTCATTTTATAACTTGAGTCAGAAACCACTTAATCATTTAAAAAGAAACTTTAAAATTCATTTTATTGGTAATTTTTATACTAATTTACAAAACTCTCATTTTTTTAATGTACCAAATATCTACATAATTTAAGCCTTCAGCATGAAGAATATAATTGGATAGCCAAATAAATTGTGCAGAATAGCCTTAGAGAAAAATATTAAAAAGTATACCCTTGGTTCTTATTTTTCAACTTTTCCCTAGATTAATATATATCCCTGCAGTTAAAATACTTCAGGTTTTTTCACCTTCCTTCTCTAACCTATCACTTCCGCTCTCCTTGGTGGAATTCTACATTTTTATAAAATGGCCCCCAACTTAAATGATATATGATCAAAGGTAAACTTAAGTGATTCCACAAGCAGCATATAGAAGTCTCTTTACAACTACAGACTTGTTGGGCATTTCCCTTAGGACACTTAGTTCCTAAGGCCTGGTCTCCTTGAGGAGGCCATAGATATTTGAATCAGAATTCTGGATATCCACTCTCGTATATTTGAATACACACGCACACATGTGCACACACATGTGCACACACACGCACACAAAGCGCGAGCGCACAAATGGTCTATAGCTTTGGCTGAGGAAGAAGCACATAGGTCTTACATTGTTTCACATGGTTATTCTGCTGACCATGTGCCTTATGGCAACAAGAATTATTTACATTAAAAAGAATATTTATCTATTTATTTGTGTATGTATTAGCGAAAGGCTGATATTTAAGGCGCAAGATTCATCAGCATGATTCAAGAAGAAAAAATGCCTTTGTATGTCAATTGGTTAGTTTCATGTTTAGCAAGGTATTATTAAAAGAAAGAATTGTCTTAATTCATTCCTTAGCCAGTGAGCTAACATGAAAAGAAAGAAAAAAAGAGAAAGCAAGCAAGCAAGAAAGAAAGAAAGAAAGAAAGAAAGAAAGAGAAAGAGAGAGAGAGAGAAAGCAAGAAAGAGAGAGAGAGAAAGAAAGAAAGTAAGCAAGCAAGCAAGCAAGCAAGCAAGAAAGAAAAGATCTCATCTGTTTCCTCCCTAGAATATTCCTGTGGCTTAGGGTAAAGCATTTGTCTCACTATTTCCTCACCTAGGAAAAGACAGCTACCTTTTAAAAAGTTGAGGCCATTTCCTGAGCCACCTAGTGCACTAGAAAAAGGCCAAGGACCAAACAGAAGTTTCTGAGCAGAGGGACTGAGCAGCTGTGAGCACCCAACATGTTGAATCCAGAACCACATGCCAATAGCTTTTTGACTTGAGAATAGTTTAAGGATGAGTTAAGTTTTATACAAATAATGCCTAACAATAATTAAAAATACTACTCAACTTATCTTCTAAGTAACATATTTCATAGTTACTCTAATATTAACAACATATTCATTGATATTAGGAAAAATTATTTTTATTTTAAAAATAAAAAATTATACAATGATGTTTGCATTAGTAAAGATGCAATGTCATATGGCAGGGAAAAATCATAAAATACACAGGAAGAATTTTATCAGGAAATGTATAGAGCTTTATGAAGAAAGAGAAGTATAGAAAATAACACAGATAGAAAACTAATAGTTATACTTCATCCTAAATGGGAAGACTGAGACTATAAAATTGTTAATTCTACTCAAAGCAATCTATTCAATTAATGTACTCCTGGTCAAAATGCTGATGAGATTTATATCTTTTTTAAAAAGATAAAAGAAATATATTAAAGACCAAATTTAAAAATGATTGAAAAGGAAGTCCAATTAAGAATTAAGAAGCTAACCAAGTGTGAAAATATGATATAAAATAATAATAACAAGTTATTGTGATACTGACAGAAGGATAGAATAAGGTAAATCAATGGAATAAAATGACTAAAATTTATTCTGTGCATGTGGAAATGTGTCAATACAAACCAGTGGGGAACTGCTATTACCAGGCTGTGAGTCCATAAAAACGTCAAAAACATAGAATTTAATCACTAGTTACATTTCCTCAGATGATGTAACTAAACCTCTAGCATAAGTTTATATTAAAAACCTTCTATTCTTCATGGAGGAATTGTTCCTATTATACAATGGTTATGACCTTGTTCTTTGTCTTAGGATCTCTGATTATAATTTTTTTAACAAGAAGCTCACAGACTCATTTTTTAGTAGTTATGTGTCATCATTCTATTTGCAAATGATGGGTTTTTTTTTATTATGAATAAGGAAAAGGAAGGCAAAGATCAAGAGGAGGACAAGAAAAGATGGAGGGAGAGGGATGAAGGGAGAGAGAGGGAGGGAGGGAGGGAGGGAAGCAGGAAATGAGTGTAAACATATTCACCTTCTTTTATTCAATTCACTGTGGTTCTTAAAAACTTTATTAATGAAAACTCTGAAAGAGAAATCACTTTTACATTATAGATAACATGTTTTTTAAAGATTACAAAAACATATTTTGCCATGTATAGTGCAGTTTATTTGTTAGTGCATAAAATCTTGGCCTTTGGTTGTACTGCCTTCATTTCAGAAGAATTAAAAGTGTTACTTAATTTTTACAATTGTCACACAGAATGTGATTTTTAGGACTAGATCAGCAAGCTCGAGTTTATGTCATCAGCTCTGTGAACCATGAAATAAAAATAGAACTGATTTATATGTGATTTTTTTTAATTTTATTGTTGTTGTATTACATCCATCCCCTTTTTGCTCACCCCTGTCCCCCTCCCCACCCACCATTCCCCCCAAAGTCAATCCCACCTGTTGTCCATGTCCATGTCCATGGTTCCTTTATACTAGGTTCTTGTCTAAGCTGCTCCCTTCCTTGCCTATATGTGAGTTTAAGAATTTCTTCTTTTAATGTTAAAACAGAATATGGATTCATGTAAATAATACCTAAAAATCAGTCTTCATATTGAACATAATTTTTATATTGTTTAAAGTTCATCATTATTGGTAGAACAAATTAATTAGATGCTTTGAAAGTGTTGCAATAATTAATATCAATATATAGAGAAAATATCCAGTATATAATTTTATGTGATTTTTTTTAAATAGCCTTTAAATTATTTATAAAATGTTACAATGTAAAGAAAAACTATTCAGCTCTATTATAAAATATCTACAAATTCAGCACAGGTAGAAATATTGTCAGTATAAAAGTCAAAAATAAAGAATATTATCAATCATTTTGCAAATTTAAGGTGAATGATGTTGAATTGTATGACTCATATTTGTCCATTAGGTTATCTAAATCCACAAGTCTTCTTTGAGAGTAGGCCATGGCTTTCTATTTGTAATAAAAACTCATATGAAAAATGTAGTAAGATTTTTATTTGTTGTATTTCTGTCAGCCTATGTGCCAATAGCCCTGCTCACAGCTCTTTTTAGTCCTATTTCTTAACATTGCTGTATTTCATTGTTTGCCCATATTCTTTCAGCTGAATTATTGATATCTTGAGTCTATCAGGCTTTGGGAGAAAAGCCATGCTCCTCATTTTGTCCATTTGTAGTGATTAAATGGTATCACACTGTCAGAAGTTTACTCTGAAACATCTCAATTCACTCATAAGTTCTAAACAATGTAAATTCCTTAATTAGATGGTTGTCAATAGGCTGTTTCAATCAGCCCTATGACTCAAAATGTTTTGCAGTTTTCTCTTTTACTAGTTGGGAGTTCAGAAAACAGTTGCCTCTTAAAATTCCACAAGACCTTGAATTTAGGTACTCTATTTCCATTTATTTCTACTTTCAAGCTAATTATTATCTGTTCTTGTCTGTTTCATATAACTCCTGCTCACAGGCAGCCACCATCCTCCTTTCTAAAGAGCTACAAGTTCATTAGCAGCATTATCTTGTTTTCACATCTTCGTGAACAATTTACCTGATGTTTTGTCACAAGTAAGACAGACTGCCATCCCTCCAGCATCCGGAACTAGTTTCTCCATTACTTCCCACCTGAAACCTGGGCCAATGTTACACATTTCAGCCTGACATCCCCTTTGTGTAAAAATTTTTGTATCTGTTAGAATATGCTAGAATATTCTGCAGTAACAAACAAAATCTCATGCCTTATTACATATTCAAGGTGGGTGAAAATGGCTCTGTTCACTGCAGCCTTTTAAAGACCCAGAATAATAGGACTTTAATCTGGACATATACTGCATAGTAATCCTTTTAAGATTTCTGCAGCAGGCAGAAAATAACATGGCAAAACCATGCACAGATTCTTAACATTTTTCACAAGGAAATGATACACATCACTAGCCTAAAGGAAGTTATGTGGTCATACTTAATATCCAAGGGGACAAGTAAGTGCTAGCTTACTAAGCATGCAGAAAGAAAAGGGCTAGAAATATTTGCTGGTCAACAATAATTTCCACAGGCATTTGGGGAAACAAAAAATTACTTATTTTTTTCTTTAGAATGTTATTGTAATTTTGCTAATGCAATACTTACAAATAATGTGACTATAAAAGAGATGAAATAGCAAAACAATACTAAATTTAAAAAAAAAAAAAAGGTGTATATATATCCAGTGTAAGGAACTCAAGTTATTAACTTTAATTATCAGACCAAATCACAAATTTAGAAAAAACAGAAAATGTCAAGGTTTTTAAAAATATTAATATGCCCCTATATCTTTGTCTGTAACATAATAATACCAAAGATAAATGGAAGAATAAATTATATCTAATTATTTGCTTAATAAAGATGAGTTGGATCATTTCTATATAATTCTTTCAAATACTTACAATTTAGAATACCTTCAGATAATATATTACTATTTACACAGCACTCAATCCCTAACTTAGTTGCAAATATATAGGCATATTTTTTAGTATTTTCATAAATAAAATACTGTACAGGGTACTAATTGCTTATATATATCTTTTATCTATTCCTGTGAAGACTATAATTCATACAAAAGCAAATATGCAATAAAGTAATCTCAAATTTTAAAAACTTCTTCATTGTATCATTTTTAATGTTAATGGCATTAAACTGTTTACTTATTTGAACTAGAGGACCTCAAAACAAGGAGGCATACCATGGTTACATGTGGTGAACAAATACTTAAAATTCTTTCCAAAATTTTACGTTACCACATCTTGCAAGTCTTGCTTTAAAAATACCTTGAAATTCTAAAAAAATTGCTATTGAAGAGCAAGATCTCTATATTTAAATTAAAAAGCATTTATATAAAAAGAAAAATGTTTAAGCAAGAGAAAGATTTAAAATGATAGAGCTTAACTTTTCCCAAAACTACAAAGATAAAATATCATATATACAGCCAGCTGGTAGAAAAACATAAAATTATACCTTTTTAAACAGTCTCCTTATAACATTTTCAGTAAATGAACTGCTGTACATAAAGTATGCTGGAGACAAGTAAAACAGTGTAGTTTTTAGTCAACACTACCAAGGCCCTGGAGTTAGTTCTATGGGCATGCATCCCTACTCACATGATGTTTATATCTAGATGAGCAAATGAGACCTGAAAATGCAACTAAGAAGAAAAAAATAAGAAAGAGGAGGCTTCTTATAAATATATTTGACATAAAGAGTGGAAAAAACAAATAGTATAGAAAAACTTTTAGAGGAAGACTGAAGATAATAGACTATATGTACCTTGAAAATTACAATAAGATAGCTGCCGGCCTGTGAACCCAAAGGTGGCTGGTTCAATTCCCAGCCAGGACACATAACCAGGTTGCACTCCAGATCTCCAGCCAGGTCTGTAGCTGGAGGCAGGTGAAAGGCAACCATACATTGATGTCTCTCTCCCTCTCTGCCTCTTTGCTTCTCTCCCTTCCCCTTTCTCTGGAAATAATAAATAAAATCTTTTTTTTTAATGCAATAAAAAATAAGGCATTTGCCAATTAATCTGAATTCTATCCCTAATAACTAAATTTACATACCTTTTTATTTCAATTATTAATATTTTACTCTAACTTTATTTTTGAAATAAATATAATTCAAACTTCTTAATTGCATAGACTAGTTAACTAACTTATGAATGCACAATTTAAGAGACACATGATATTTAAATAACCAAATTCAAGAAGATTAGACAAATATGGGATACTTGTATCTATATCTATTTCTACTCAATTTCAGATTTTCTGAATAGCAGAGAAAATAAATTAATAAATAATTTTGGAAAAATAATAAAAGATGATATACAAAATAGAAATGTTAAATTTCTTTGAAGAAGAAAAGCAAAAAGCCATGTATTAATAGAGAAGCAACATCCACCATAAAATACAACCATTTAAAAAAATAGTGGAGAAGGTAAATGGTTGAAGAGTGATATGGACATAAAAATATACCACAGACAATATTTATAAAAGTAAAAAAAAAAAAAAATACAGAATAGTCATTAACCATACTATAAAGAATTTTAAACCAGACAGAAGGAGAAAAAAGTTTTCCCTTTTAACAACTGTACCTGAAAGGAATATGAATTTTGACTTGTGACTTTTTGGTACAAAAGCACTACCAGTCCCCACAGCTATAGGAAATAATGTAGAGAAAAACAATAAGCATACAGGATAAAAGTGCCACCTACTGAAGGTCAAAGCAGAAAAAAACAACTACAAATGTAATGGGGAAATCCTTACAATAAAACAATCAGAAGGAAACAGAACCGTATTCAGAGCAGAAGTTATCCAAATACTTGGCTCCCAGTATGGTGAGAAACACAGCAAGAGACTACAGATAGAGAGATCCTCTTGAAAGGTAAATTTGCAGAATCTGATTCTAATGCTTTTCACAGCTGAGTACATTTCCAAACTGTGCACAGTTTGGTGGCAGAAAGCTTCGTTTCAGAGTACATAACCCAAAGAGGGTGAACAGTTGGAAATTGAGGAGGAATCCACAAAGTTAGCTACATAAACTCAGTAGCAGAAACTGACATGGCTTTAAAAAAAAAAAAAAGCAGTGAACTTAAATCAATAGAAACTCTCCAATTAAAAGAACGGAGAGAAAAAAGAACAGAACCTCTAAAACTGGTCTAGCATGCATGTAATTGGAATTCCATTAAAAAAAAGAGAGAGAGAATTTAAAGCAAATAGTAAAAAAGCAGATCTAAATGCTACCACCTCAATAATTACATTAAATGTAAAAGATGAATCAATAGGCAGAGATTGTCACATGCATATCAACTATTTTCTTTCTATAAGATCTTAAAAATGAACATACAATTACTGAAAAGAAAAGATGTCAAAAGGTTATTTGTAAATAATAAGAATAATTGCAAGCCAGGTTGCAAGCCAGGTCTCCAGCCAGGTCCCCAGCTGGAAGCAGGTGAAAAGCAAACCAAACATTGATGTTTCTCTCCCTTCCTTCCTTCCTCCCTGCCCTTCTCTCTGAAAATGATGAATAAAATCTTTTTCAAAAAACAATTGAATATTAATATAATAAAAATAAACTAGACAAGTGCTATTTTTAGGGATAGAGAGGGATAGTTCATTATTATGAAGGTTCATGCACCAAGAAGATAAAACAATTATAAATACAGTAATTCTCCCTTTTCCACAGTGGTTTCAGTTGCCCACCGTCAACTGCAGTCTGAAAATACTAAATTTCTTCAACCATCACCATCATCTGCTTCTGACATCCATCCATTAACATCATCTTGACTTGATGATCCAAGGTCATCAGAAGCGGATGATCTTCCTGATGTATAGTCCAAAGGTCAGTACTAGCCTAATGTTATGACACAATGCCAACATCATTCAACTCATTCCATCCCATTATGTAAGAATTTTATCATCTCACATCATCACAAGAGGGGTGAGTAAAGTACAATAAGATCTTTTGAGAGAAAGAGAGACAACATTCACATAACTTTTATCATAGCATATTGTTATAATTTTTCTATTTAATATGTAGTTATTGTTAATCTTTTACTGTGCCTGGTTTATAAATTAAACTTTACCATAGGTATGTATGTATAGGAAAAAATAACACAGTATATGTAGGATTCAGTAGTATCCATGGTTTCAGGCACCTGGTGAATGTCTTAGAATATGTATATTCCCTAAGGGATACCACTATACCCAGTAAGAGTGCTTTAAGGCATAGAAAGCAAAAACTTTTTAAAAGACAAATCTACAATCTTAGAAGACTTTAATGCACTCTTCTTGTCAATCAACAGAATAACCAGAAAAATAAACCTGTAATGATAGCAGTCTAAACATTGCCAACCATCTTGATTTATTGATACTTGACATTTAAAGAACACTATATTGTCACAACTTCAGATTACATAGTCTTTTCAAGTGCATATGAAAGAGAAATCAAGCTTAAGCATAAAGTGGACCATAAAATTAGTCTTAATGTAATTTAAAAGACGGAAATCTTAAAATAGTATTTTCTCTGGCCAAAATTTAAATTAAAAATCAATAAAATAAAACTTCTAGAAAGTCCAAATAAAACAAATTAAAACAACTTCTAAGCAACCCTCAAATCAAGATAAGAATCACAAAATACATAAGGAAACAGTTTGAACTATTAAATTTGCATCTCATCAAGATTTTAGGGGTTTAGCTAAAGCAGTATTTAGAGAGAAATTTATAGCCTAACATGCTTAGAAAAGGCTTAGATCAAATCTTATACCAAATCAAAGATCTCAGCAACCATACCAAGAAATTAGAAACAGAAGAGAAAATTAAACTCAAAGTTATTCATTTGGTCTATTAATCACTAATATTGCTGATTCCTTAGCAAGTTATGATAATTAAGAGCAGATATTAATTAAATATAAAACAAAATTAATAGAGAAAATCAATGAACCAAAAGCTGATGTTTCAAAACATCAATCAAATTGAATAACTCTATCCAGATTTATCAGGAAAAATCATCAACAACACAAACAGCAACAACAACAAACATTCAAATTACCAATATCAAAAATACAAGATGGGTCATTTTAAATATTAAAAGAATAAGGGAATTTTAAGTTCAGTTTTGTCCTAATAAATTCAACAACTTAGATAAAATGGACCTATAGTTTAAAAGACACCAACAATCAAATGTCACTCAAGAATAGATAACCTAAGACACCAGTACCTATAAAAAGTTTGAATAACCTTTCTTCAATTAAAACAAGAGTTCCACCTAACTTCCTTCATAAATTCTGCCTAATACTTAAGAAAAATAAAAATTAAAAAATACACAGTTTTCCAGAAATAGAAGGGGCAATGTTTCCCAACTCACTTTATAAAGCCAGCATAGTCCCAATTTAAAAAATAAATAAATAAGGCAAAGACATTATTGAAAAAAGAACATTAAAGATCAATCTTCTTCCTAAAAATAGTTGTAAAAATTATTTTAAAATTTATCAGATCAAATCCAGAAATGTATAAGATGCATACATAATAATACATCATGACTAAGTAAGATTTTTCCTAAAAGGAATAGGTTAGTTACACTTGAAAATCTATTCAAGTGATTCAATATAGTCCATATATTACCAGACAACTATCTGATAAAACTGAACATCTATTAGTTTTTTTAAATTGTCAGCAAAACTAAAAATAGGGTAAATTTATGGATACAATAGGCACTACTATAAGTCCACAGCTGACTACTTCCCTAAGATTAGGAACAAGGCAAAAAACTGTTACCAATTTTAGTCAACATTGTTTTGAAGGTACTAGCTATTAAAATAAGGAAAGAAAAATAAATTGGAAAAGAAAGTAATAAAATACACCCCTGTTCAGACCACAAGATAGTAAAAGAAAATCTTAAGGAATGTACACAAAGCTACTTACTAGAAAGGTTGCAGGATACAAGCTCAATATACAAAAATCACTTTATTTCCACATAGTAGCAATAGACTATTGCAAAATAAAATTGTAAAAGTTACCCATCAATAAATGTGGAATGGCTTGGGATAAATTTAACACGAGGCCTATAGACCTGAAACTACAGGATATTGCTGAGGGAACTTGCAAAGGTCCAAGTAAAAATACACAGTTTCTGGCCTGACATGTAACAGGAAGCTTGGAAGTTGCTACTCCATCCCCCCCAAAAAAAAAATAAAAAGCTTAATAAATTTAAAAATCAACTCTTCTTAGACTCATAAAAGAAGTCAGATCACAGAGCAAACTGCAGTCCCCAAAATTGCAGACAGGCAACTGTGGAGAATCACGACTTACCCGAGCAGAACCCCACGAGTGGAAACCGCCACAGGAACCTGTGCCAAGCAGGAAAATCTGAGGGAGGAATGGTGAACTGCCGAGGAGGGGGCACCGTTCTGCAAGCTGACCTCCAGGAGCCCTCACAGTAAATCCTCAAATTAAAAAAACCCTGTAGGCTTCTAGCAGGAAGAAGGGAAAAGGAACCAATTTGAAATGTGTCAAAAGACTCTGTTCTTCACAGGGTCTGCCCTCAGGAGAAGCTAGTTAGCCAAAGCTTAGTCAGCTTGGGTTTATGGGAGCCTAATTGACCTGGAAGGAGGAAAAGCCCCAGCCCGGCCCACTCTAGCCCCGTTCCAGGACTTGACTGGTATATTCCCTGGGTCAGGGCTAAGCAGAGATACCATGTGGTTGGGGCCCATGGTGTCAGGCTTACCAGCCTCTGAAATTGATAGATTCAAGAGGATTAATCAAATAAATGAAGATGCTGTGGTTGATAAGTCAGATTTCCTTTCTGTTGGGGGAAAAAAAAAAAAAGAAGGAATTATAAATATGGAAAAGGAAACGCTGGAATAAACCCTGTTGTTTTAGTAGCCAAACCCAAGTTTGGCTGCCTATAGCAATGGAAACCAAACTTTGTGATGTATCTGAGAGCTGGCAAATGGTGAAAGTTGAATGGTACATGTGAATTAAATGGTGGAATTGTATACTGTCTATTCCTGACCTTTGATGATTATGCTGTGTTTATGTAGGAAAGTGCCTTTGTTTTTAGGAAATACACACTGAAATACTAAGGGACAATCTCTGCAACAATCTTAAATGGTTCAGAAAATTTTTAAATAATAAGGATATATCATAGAGAATGAGGCAAATGTGATAAGATAGTAATACTTGTGGAAGCTGGGTAAAGATATACAGGAAATTGGTGTTCTGTAAAAACTTTTCTCCCTGGCTGGTGTGGCTCAGTGGATTGGTGCTGGCCTGCGAACCCAAAGGTTGCTGGTTCAATTCCCAGCCAGGGCACATAAGCAGGTTGCAAGCCAGGTCTGTAGCTGGAGGCAAGTGAGAGGCAACCATACATTGATGCTTCTATCCCTTTCTTCTTCACTCCCTGCCCTTCTTTCTGAAAATAATAAATTAAAAAATCTTTAAAACAAAAATTTTTGTATACATATGAAATAATTTACAAAGAAAACATTTTTAAAAGGACGCAGAATGTATTGAATGTATTGAAAAATATATTGCATTGTTTGACTAGCCAAATAAATGACAAGACATTAAAAACAATACAATTGTAATGCAAAACTACTGTTTACCAAAATGGTTGTACTCTTCGAGTGTTTTTGCACCAGAAATGAAAGACTATTTGTAAACAATGAAAAAATACAAATTATTATAGAGAATAAGATAAAAAATATTGAGCTAGAAATTAGGAACCCATTAAATTTCTGATAATCTCCAGCCTAGTTGATCAGGATAGTCATTTGCTTTTCGGAGCCTCAAGACACTTAGTTATAAAAAGAGTAATTAATTCATAAATTCCCTTTTATTCCCAAATTTCTATTATTCAATTTAATGGTTTAAATCAATTACTAATACCTAAGTATTACATCAATATTTCACTGAACACAAAATCAATGATAAAATTTGCTGGAATACTATTTGGGGATGATTATGAGTTTGCTTGACAATATGGAAAATATCTAAAAATACTTTCACAGCTAAATGTATATATTTGGTTGTTTTAGATTTAAAATACTGCTTAAAAATACATAAAACTATGGGATGAAGGGGATAAGTAAATGGCAATGGAAAAACTACAATAAAAAATAAAAAGTAAATTAACAAAAGAAAAGAAAATATTGCCTCATGTCTCAGCATCTGATGGAAAAATCATGGCATGAGTTGAATTCCAATAATTGCTTGTATCAAGTCTCTGAAGAAGTGATTATCAAATTGGTCACATTTTCCATTTTAACCCTTTGGTGCACTCCGTGTTCACTTAGCATAGCAGACTAGACTATCACACTAACAAGCTCATGGGTTCATCACTCAAATGACTTAGTAAACTCCTCACCCTTGCCAGCTGTCTGACACATGCTTGTCAGTGGTCCCAAGGTCACCTGAATGATTGCCTGTGACTATATCATTGTAAATCCATCACCAATAAAAAAATTAATTTACAAAGCACACCCCATTCAAAATGGGCTAGCAATAACATTTTTCGGTATAAACACAGAACATCAAATTAAGTTTCTGGTCCTTTCACCATATACTATCAATTTCAAAATCTCCCTCTTTGATTCCAAACTACTCAAATTTTATATTCCTACTACTACCCTTGTGCCCTTAAATGATTAATGCCGCCTTAGCTTTTGCCACTCTTTTGAACAGAATCAGGAGGCTTGACATCTACAATGCACGTGTTATCTAGTTCTTCCAAATGTGTAACCTAGGAGAAGGCACACCCCTTTCAATGATCTCTATGTCATTGTGTCAGCAAGCCAATACACAAAGATGTCGCTGTGAAATGAGTGCCTCTCTGACTGACCATGATAGTAATGTGTGTATCATGTTTTCACAAGTGCAATAATGCAATATGTATGTCATGTTTTTACCAGTTCAATAATGCAATGAAGCTGACTTTTTAAATAGGATATTGTCCATGTAGTCAAAAGTATATTTTAAAAGCTTACTAGCCAAAGAAATGAAGAAGAAACAAACCTGTAGTTTGATAGTCACTCTGAAACTTCCAATAGGGTTGCCTTTGAAACGCTCTCTTCTGAAGAATGTGAGTAAATATTGGCAACCTGAAGCCAACGTATTTACAGCAAACCAGCACTATAATACCCTAACTGGCATGGTACTGGAAGATCTGAAGCACACACTTTTACAGGGAAGGGATGCACCTCTAAAAGAAACAGGGCTCTGGAAACGTGTAGCCCTCATATGAGCTGAAGATGGCTCTGTGATTGGTGATACAGGATATAGTTGAAATATGTGCTGTTCTCATTCCCAGTCTGTCAGAAGAAAGCCAAGAGACACGCCTGTAAAAAAAAAAAAAAGAAGAAGAAGAAGAAGGATCTCATCCTGCTTGAATATTCCATTTTCCTATGAGCACTAGCGTTCCCTTGGTCAGCTTTTTCGGGGCTCACTGTCGCCTCAGCTGCTGACCTGGTAGGTCTGATTATGAATGATCAATGTGCCTATTTGCAATAACAGTCTTTGCACAGACCTGGACCCTCGGTCCTTATTCACTCATGCAGATAATAACAGCAGTTCAAGGCAGTTGCCCATAACTCCAAGCTTCATTAAACAGAGGGAATGTCACCAAAAGTCCCTTTAACTATCTTTTTGCTGCTAGGCAGAGAAAAATGGGCCATTCTGAGGAAATGGAATTTATAGTGTTAATAAAAATAAGGATTGCACATCCCTGTGCTCTATTTGCAGGTCTACGGTGAGCTTCCAGTACTGAAACCCACCACTTCAGTAGGGAGCAGAGTGAGAAATGTGAACAAAGGGTGCTGTGTGCCTCAGGTCAAATTCTACTGCGGAGGAAATATTTCAGTGAAATGTTTCACATCTGAAACAGGGAATGGGGTGTAGCCACTTCTCTTCATTCCTTACGGACCTCACTAGCGTTCGGCTAGCATCTCAGAGGTTTGGAGATTGGGAGGAGAATGGCCGGGGAGACTCTCAAGGAGTTCAGTGTGAACTTGAAAAGAAGGCCCCTCTGTGGTACATCAGGGCATGAAGTCTGCCCACTCTTCACTCTCTGGAAGGATGTATAGTTTTGGTTACCTGTTTTCTCAGGCAAAACATATTAACAAATGGCTGTTGTTTGGGGAAAGTGTTGACCTTAGAAGTTCCAATAAGGAATGGTCACTTAAGACAGTCGCTCATGCATCACCTCCTGACTAGAGCTCCTCACGCAAGCTCCCATTCTGCCCTACTCCACTGGTGCTCCTATGTCACCTTCACACAGATTAGATTCTCTAGCTGTTTAGAATACCCACTCACTATTTCATTTATAGTCCTCTCTTAAAACTAAACTTCAAGGAAATCCTTAAATTTTTTTCTTGTTGTTGTCTAAGTAACCCCATTATGATCTGAAACTCACAGAGAAATGCAATGTTTAGTGACTGGCTAACCCAAGTCAAAAGTTGAGAGTCCTTCAGAATCAACCAAATGGCCATTTCTGGATAGTACTTGGTATTTGCACTCTAACTCTTTTGCAATAAAGATTCAAGAAAAATGAAAATAATGAGCAAGTGAGAAATTGCCCTGTAAAATTAATACATAGAGCCAAAAAACAGATCAATTGGGCCCCAAATAAAACATCTTCCCACAAGAAATTTTTGGTTTCAATCATTTGAAATATTTTTCCCTGCTTTGATCCATGAAAAGTAGACATAAAGTCCAAGGTACACATACATGGCCACTTAGAACATGAGAGACCAGTTTTGTTTGGTGGTAGTTCATACTAAGTGCTAAGAAAACAGGTTGCCAAATTTTCCTGCCCATTCAGAAGTTAACAAGGAGCAACCTACAGAGCACCCTTCTTTCTAAGCAAAAAACTTTCCCTTCTGAGTCCCTTTTAAACTTTTAAAACTCTGTGAGCCTATTTGATCACACAAAGTTCAACACTTGTTTATGCCCCTAAGTTTATGCCCCTGTAACAGTTTATAGGAAGGGAAATGTGAAAATTTTACCAAAAAGAAAAAAGAAAAAAGTGAAGGGCTAAGACTGGGGTCATTTCAGAGGTAATGAAAAAGATAAAAAAGTAAAATACAGAGAAAGAGTATTCCTGAGATATGCACCTGGAAAGGATGCCACTACTCAAACTGAAAGACTAACTGAACTATTTGAAGCTTACTCTCAGACACTCGGGGCTTTGCGCTTTTGCCCAGCTGTATAATACTCTCTAGTGGGAATCTGTGGTTCACTTTGCTTGGCTACAGGCCCACCCTCACCCCCAGCTTGAGTACACACCTTTAGTCTCTTTTCCTTTATTTTTAACCCAGGCAGTTCAGAGTTCTGTTTTGCTTGCAACTCTGCATTATGTCCTAGTATTGACATTTATTTCAGCATATTTCTACTTAGAATAAACATGATTGGGGGTGAAATTGTTCACACATAGTGGGTAGGACCTGTTCATGTTTCAGAGCTTTTGTATCTTCCACAGTACTTAGAACAGTGCCTGGCCCACAAAAGATGTTTGATCCAAGTGTGGGAAATTCAATTAGCCTTTTTCTCCCCCTATCCAAGGAAGTGTTGCCTTAAGAAGTAAAATAATGCTGAAATTATGACATTTACAAAACAGCCTGCGCCAGAATAATACCTTGGCACTTTTTATTCTTTTCAACATTTATTGACCAATTTACTATGGACATCTATTAAGAGATTTGAAGTACTTGATTCATTTAACATCAACAACCTAAGTTTTCCAGAATGAAAGTAAAAAGAAGTCTGACCAAAACAAACGAGCAAAAAAAAAAAAAAAAAAAAAAAAACACTAAAATTGATTTTTTAGCAATTTCATGATTTCCCTACCTGTTTACTCTATCTCTGACTCACTAAACATTTTCAAAAGAAAGAGGCCTTAGCAACTAGCAAGTTCATCTCCCTAAAGCAAAATATAGACTAAGTGAAGGAAACGGCCTGTTTCTGTTGTTGCTTTTAAACAAGAGGACCAAACTCTCAGTCAGATTGCTAAAAAGAGAAGGTAGGGTGCAGGTGTTAGGGTGGGGGTAGATGCATAGGAAGGCAAGGACTTTCCTCCCCTCCCTCAGATCGTTCAGTGGGCATGGACAAGCTCTCATGGTGCACCCTGAGCTTCTGCTGTGGTGGAGTTTGCTCCCTGGGTAGCAGATAATGGCACGTTGAGAACCCTTACTTCTCAGGTTTTCATCAAAAGGACATTTCCACTCTCTTCCCCAAGGTGCACAGCATGGACAAGTTACTCCCTCCTCTCATGGGAAGAATGATCTGAGAAATGCAGGAGAACTGAGTGTACTGAGCTCAGCATCTTCTGGGTCCTTCTCTTTAAGAGCCAGTTAGACTGCAGGACGCAAGCTTTTGAGTCACTCTCGAAAGTGATAGCTTGCAGATTCAAGCCCTTCCTCTGCAAGGCGGGGCCTGCAGGTCTGCGGACAGAGGAAAGGGTTCCCTGGTGACAGATGAGCAAACGCTCTCTGGTCATACATCTAAAGTAATATTCGCTAACTCAGCTGTTATGGGTAATAAGGATTTCTATTTGTCTGACTCTTATCTCTTACGTCTCAGTTGTCTCAAAATTTGCAAGAAAGGGATGAACAAAATTTTTAAAAGTCTCAATTTTTAAGCTTAAGCATGAGAGAACTATAATCATGAACTAGCCTTTGAAATTATAATGATTTTATTTATTTTTAAAAATAGTTTATCCATTATTTTCAGAGAGAAGGGCAGGGAGAGAGAGAAGCATCAATGTATGGTTGTCTTTCACCTGCCTCCAGCTGGGGACCTGGCTGGAGACCTGGCTTGCAGCCTGGTTATATGCATCCTTTGGGGTTTGCAGG
Organism: Noctilio leporinus; assembly: GCA_004026585.1. NCBI lineage: Eukaryota > Metazoa > Chordata > Mammalia > Chiroptera > Noctilionidae > Noctilio > Noctilio leporinus. The sequence continues at coordinate 129,965 of PVIW01000841.1, forward strand.
CCAGCGCCAATCCTCTGAGCCATACCAACCAGGAAATTATGATGATTTTAAAACAAATATAGAAAATTATTAAGTAACTCAGCCTCCAACTTTTCAACATTAAAATAATCTGTATTCTATTTTTATACAATGCTCCTTTTAGTAAAACAGAAAAAAATTGAACTTTTATTACTCTTTCTTGTGAATAAATTTTATATTGGGCAGCATATTAAATGTATACATAAATTTATAATTTGGAGGTTTGAACAGCAGAATAGTTATCAGTTTACTTATGCTAGCCTCACAATGAATATTAACTCTCTTGCTATGGAAGACATTATTCCCAGGCACACTGCATTGGAAACATAGCCATATACTTTCAACTATCATCTTTATTATCATGCCAAATAATATTTTTGGATGGTTTTTGAAATTCGTTCACAGAAGCACTATACTTGGGTAGGAAAAATAGTTTTATCTATATTTTACAATGAAAAAGTTCACAAAGAGAGACTATGGGACTTGTTCAAGTAACTCATCCAGTAGTAAGAAAATCGATACTAATATCCAAATGTCCTGCCTCCAATTTCTACATAATTTTTATGTATTTATTGTATGTTCATATATTACATATTTATAAGGGAAGCCTCAATTTCAGGTAGCTAAAACTATATGATTTGGTTTTGTTTGGCTTCTAGAGCTTTTTATTTCAATGTAATTAAAAATACTGAATATCTAGCACATTGTTCAGCAAATAACAGCAATAAAAATGAAAATGTAAGGCTCTAAACGTATTAAGTAGATGATTAGATGAATGGATGGATGTATAAATGTGCAACAGACCTAAAGACAGAAGAATAAAATGTGACTCTTAAGGAGGACAAAAGTAGCCACACAAAAATAGAATACACGTTGATGTGTGCTATGATAAAGACAGGTACACCATGCTAAGGGAACGGATGACAGAACAATTCATGACACCACATTTTGAGATTATGCTACAAATGTCATACCACTGCTGTGTTCTTTATGCTGAAAAGAAACGAATTGGAAGTAATGAAGCATAAAAGGCCCATTGTCAGAATTTTTCAAAGAAAGATACCTTAGGATCCATGAAAATCAACAGAGCTTCTAGGAATTCAAAAACAGCGAAGACCTTAAGTGAAAAACCCAGCCCTACATGTTTTTTATTAGAGCAGTTGACATCCAGATGGGGTGGAGGGCAGAGGGGAAACACATAATGTCATGTACATGTATATTGAGCAGCAAAAGCAGGCATTGAACCAAGGCATTAACCAGACACATTTCTAACCTTGACATGGGTTGCTGATGAAATGGTCCTAAGAATAAACAGCACAGTTGGCCTTTTTTTGACCTGAGTCAGCAAGAGCTTTTAGCAGGAGTTTTGTCATGTAAATACCCCTTGAACAAGAACAGGACACATTGTTCACGTTGTGCAGACAGAGCTGGTAGTCAGGAACTTATACAAGAGAACTGGGGTGGAAGCAGAATAAGGAGAGGATCTCTTTCAGGAGGAGTGGTGAGCGTTAATGGGATTTAGCAGAGTGAAAGGAAACTATTCTAGGAAAGATAATAGATGAATCCAAAATACTTTGGCATTTTAATCGAATATGCTGCTTAGGAAAAAAACACAGTCTGCACCCCAACACCTGCTGGACCTAATGGACTCTGAAATGTTGTTTCAGAATTAATCAAGTCATTTAAAATCATAGCTGCAGTCTCCATTCACTACTCCTGTGCATAAATGTGCTGATCCCGATACTAATCCATGTCGGGTGACTTCAGCAATATATCACCATAATTGCCATTTTAGGGCTGCAAATTGGAGCTAAAATAACCAGATGCAAAAGAGATGGCCATATCATACTCTCAAGATGGATCTTCAAAGTTCAAGGAGAGTTCAAGCATGGAAGAGGCAATAGAAAGGGGTCAAGTGTAAGGGGATTGTTCATGTTCAAGAAGAATTAACTTTACAAATATATTGTTTCTGAGGTGGTAATTGTCCCATCTTACAGTTATTCATACCTCATTTACTCGTTGCATTCTTCTCAAGCATTTAATGAAATGAATTTGATTTTGACAAAATATTCTATTTCAAAATTGCCATAAATTTTCAGGATATTCTATTCCCCCCTAAATTATCTGTTTTAAAGTGATAGAGACTGGGTTTGGAAAATCTAATATTTCCCTAACTAATCTTCTGGCAAGAGTCCATGTCAATTTCAGTATTTCCTTCCTACCTTAGTCAACTAAATCGTTGAACTAAAAAAAATGTCACCAACATCCCAAACATCCCAGACTCAAAATGCAAGGTCAGAGTTCTATCCCAGGTGCATGTGAGATAGGCTAAGGCAGTTTTCTAGCTTATCTGTTTCTTACTTAGGGGACTGTAATATGCAAATGAAAGGCTACCCCATAGTTATTTGTTTATATGAAATCATAGCAGATTTGAAAACTCAGGAGGCAAAAGAAAACCCCTGTAACTACTTCAGTATTAAAATTACTAAAAAATGAGACTGTTAACTTGCTGCTTTGATTGAATTACCCTTTTCTTGATAGCTTATAAAATAAATCACCATAAAAAGAAAACACCACACCTCAATTTCAAAATCCAAATTTGTTAACATAGCCCACAAGACCCTTCACCACCAGGAGCCAACCTACCTTGCTGAACACCTCTTTCTTCATGCACCCTAGCTCCCCTGCTGTCTCCATGACAAACAGCTACCATTCCCCAAAGAACTATGTAAACTCCAAGACTTTTCAAATGATCTTCCCTATAAGTGACATCTCTTTCTTGCCTTTTTCTCTAGCTAACACACTATGTTCATTCTTTAACACACAGCTGCAATGTGGCTGGGTCTGTCTGAGTCGCCTTCCCAATACCAAACAGTTAGTTCTTGACTTTTTGTTTCCCCACAGTGAAGAATGCAAGCCTCCACTGCAAGAACTTACAGCATATTACAGATATTTTCTTTGTGTATATCACCCTCAATTCTATTATGAGGTAATTGATTACATTAACTAGTCATTACAATTGCTTGAATAATACATTGAAAGTAGGTAATGACAATTTGCAAAATTATAAATCAATATTAAAATTGTAGCTGTTTGGCTGTTATTTCACTATCACAATGTATCATAGATATTTCTTTATGTCTAACCCAGCAACCATCAGAATAGGAGCGATAAAATGTGTGAAGAAATAATGGTCAAGCCCTGGCTGGTAGCACAGTGGATAAGGCGCCGGGCTGCGAACCCAAAAGTCGCAGGTTCGATTCCCCAGCCAGGGCACATAACCAGGTTGCAAACCAGGTCTCCAGTCAGGTCTGTGGCTGGAGACAGGTGAAACGCAACCATACATTGATGTCTCTCTCCCTCTCTGTCTCTCTCCCTTCCCCTCTTTCTAAAAGATAATGAAATAAAATCTTTAAAAAAAAAAAAGAAATAATGGTCAAACTTTTTCAAAATTTGATGATAATTATAATTAAACACAAGCAGAATAAACACCAAATTACATCAAGGTACATCATCATTAAATTGTAAAAAACTATCAATAAAGAGAAAATTGTAAATGCAAACAGTGACAAAGGGCATTACATAAAACAGGGAACAAAGAAAAAATAACTTCAAACATCAAAAGCAATGTAACCCAAAAGCCAATGCAATACATTTTTAAAGTGCTGAAGTAAAAAATAGTAAAACTAGAACTGACTATCTGGAAAAAACTTCAGAAATGAATACAAAAGAAGTATATTTTAGAAAATCTTGTAGAAGTTTTTGCATCAAACTTTCATTTAAAATGTTAAAAGTAATTCTTTAGGCTAAAGAAGATAAACTATAGAAAGTTCAATATAACAAAGAAATCTAAGAATTCCAATGTGGTAAATATAACAGATATTTTAGTCATTTTTAAAGTTTCTTTAAGAAATAAGCAAATATTTTTTTTAAAAATAATAACAGTATTTTAAAGTTCATAACATCATGGAAAATGTACAATAGAAAAAAATTGAAGGTGAAAATAGAAGTATGCATTTCTAAGTTTATTATGATATTCATTAAAAGGTCTAATATTTTTAAGTGTATATTATAATGAGAAAATAATACACAAACTAAGTGAAGTAAAATATATTGTCAATAACACAAAAATAAATTTTATTTATCTATAAAATACTCAACTAAACTAATTCAAGTGGAAATAGAAAAAAGAGGAAATAAACATATCAAACAAAAAGAAAATATGATGTTAAAACTAACCTAAACCATGTTAATAATTATAGTAAATTGCTAAAATTTCCAGAAAACAAAGCAAAGATTTTCAAACTGAATAAAAAAGCACAACAAAACCATATGCTGTACAAAAAAAGTGAACTTAAAATGTAAAGACATAAAATAAACAGCTTGGACTACATCAAACTAAAATATTTCTGCACAGCAAAGGACACTTAACAAAATGAAAAGACAATCTACTGAACAGTACAAAATATTGAAAACTATATACCTGATGTGGGGATTAACATCCAAAACATATAAAGAACTCTTTCAACTCAATAGCAAAAAACAATCTGATTTTTAAAATGCCTGAGGATCTGAACAGGCATTTTTCCAAAGAAAAAATGGACAACAGGTATATCAAAAGATACTTAAAATCACTAAGGATCAGAAAAATTCCATCAAAACCACAATGAGATATCACCTCACTCCTGCTAGACAGCTACTGACAAACAAACAGGAAATAAGGGAGCCCTTGTGTGCACTGTTGGTGAGCAGCCCCCATGGAAAGCAGTATGGAGTTTCCTCAGAAATGAAGACATACCATATGATACAGGATTCAACTTCTCCATATGTATCCAAAGAAAATAAAAACACTAACTGAAAAAGATACATGTCCCCCCATGTTAACTGCAGCATTATTTATAATAGCCAAGCAACCTAAGTGTCCATCAATGGAGGACTAGATAAAGATGATGTAGAATAATGGAACAATATTTAGCCATGAAATCATGCCCTTTGTGACAACATGGATGGACCTTAAAGGTCCATACTAAGTGAAGTATGTCAGGCAAAGAAAGAAAAAGTATGATCTCACTTACATGTGCATCTAGAAAAAGGAAAAGTTCATAGATACAGAGAACAGACTGGTGGTAACTGGATGTGGGCAGTAGGTAGTGGGTTAAATTGGTAAAGGTAATTACTTCCATTTATGAAATAAGTCATGGGAATATAATGTACAACATGCTGACTATAGTTATTGCATACTGAAAGTTGCTAAGAATATAGATCTTAAAAGTTGTCATCACAAGAAAATATCTTTTGTAAGTATATACAGTGGCAAATCTTAACTAGACTTACTGTGGTGATCATTTCACAATGTATACAAGATCTGTCCAAAAGGTATCCAGCCATAAAATAAAAAATTAGAGATATTTATTGAAGAAGATATAAGATACAAGAAACACTGTACAGAGGACAATGATGCCTCAGTTCGCTTCAAAGGAGTACCCTGGGACATCACGCAGTTTTCTCAATCACCATCAGTTCATCAGCTACCCAGGTGTATTTTCCTGAATCTCATCGATGGCCTGAAATCTCTTCCCTTTCAAAGGTGATTTTAGTTTTGAGAAAAGTCAGAAGGTGCAGGGTGCCAAATCTGGGCTGTAGGGCTGAGTCACCTGGGTGATCACCAATGGTGTGTGCCACCAACAGTTCCTGTGTGGAAAGAGATTGTGCTTAGAGAAAGAGCTGGTATTGGGACTGGATCAGATGCACAAAATGATACTTTTATGACAAGGCATTAAGTGTTGGTTTACTTCATCTGGAAGACTTTGTTTTGTCTTTTTCATCCCTAATGGAGTATATATTCAATGTTAAATGCCGAACAAGCCTATGACACTCTGGAAAACTCATGCCTAGCTTACAAGTGGCAGATTTAGTAGCTCGGAGAAGCTCAACTGGGCCAAGGGAGTACATGACAGCCTCAGCTGTGAGAGAAAGAGAGAGAGAGAGAGAGAGAGAGAGAGAGAGAGAGCAGGGACACATCCTTTAGGGCTAATAATGGCTCCTAAATATCACCAAACCTTTTGGGAGAGCTTCTGCAGGTAGGTGTGCAAAACAGTTGCCTGTAGGCTTATTTAAAAAAGAAAATGAAAAAATAAGTGAGCCTCTGAAGAACAAAAACACTTAATTAATGCATAAAGCTAAGGGGGTAAGACGTTTTATGCCATGTCTATTACTAGATCAAATTTAATTTAAAAACAAGAATTGTCCATTTCAATGTCAAATGACCAATTCACTATGTGTCTGCTCCTCCCACTTCTACTCAACTAGGCATGTTGGGTTTCATGTCTTCTGAGAAAAGTTTAAGTTTAGAATGAAATAAGCCTCATATATAAACATACAAGTATATCAAAATAAGATTAAGTAGAAAAATCTCCAAATGTCTAAAAAAGATTTCATCTTTATCATAAATACTATAATTAAAATGTATTTAGCAGCCACTGAATGTACAGAACTATTCCAGGAAAAAATATAACAAGATTTGACAAAAATACTGGTATTGATAAATAATGGTATTTAAACAGCAATGTTTTTCAAAAGTCCTAAATACATTTATGGATCTCAGTTAATTAACTTATCATAGAAGAATGAACATAGATTTGTTATTACTAATTTTTCTGAACTTCTTAGTTACAATCGAGGCCATTTTATTAGAAGATTGCCATATAACTGCAATATCCACATAATATATTAGAAGAAATAAAGAGTTAATGTTATTGTTGTAAGAATTCCTACATGTGCTCTTATTCTCTGCTTTTTTTTTTTTTTAAGACCTTATTTATTATTTTTAGAGAGGGGAAGGGAGAGAGGCAGAGAGGGAGAGAGACATCATTGTACTGTTGCCTTTCACCTGCTTCCAGCTATGAACCTGGCTGGAGACCTGGCTTGCAACCTGGTGTTCTTTGCTTTTTAAGACACAGTGAGTGAGTTTATGAAGAATTTCTTCTTGAACTTACCAACCTCACTCTCAGGCACAACTGGTCCCCTAGAAGGGAATCTATATTCTGCCTACATGAGGTATGTCTGTGGGGGCAGGAGTGAGGGCAAGAGGGTGACTTGAGATAATCATTGCTAAAATGTTTTATTTGCACATGATAATTTCTTCTTCCATAAATATCAGCAAATATGCTTCTCTCCCCTCTCCCTCCCCCATCCCTTGCTCTCAGAATATCAGGCAGATAAGAGTTATCAGTAAAGGTCATCCTCAATTTCTGCACAGAAATGATCTGTCTCCAGTATGTAATAAACATTTATCCGTGCCTTTATTAGCTATATTGAAGCTGACAGTTCTGTTAAACCATTTTCTTTCATTTTGCTAGGTCATGACGGTTAATGCTGCTAAAAAATCTCATCACTGCTTCTGATCGCTGTATTGTCTTCCCTGTGTTATCAGAATTTTGTGAAGGTAAGCACTGGCGGGAATGACCTATTAAAGTTATAGCCCGTTGAGTCTCTGGGTTGTTTTTTTATTCTCTTTTCATCACAATAAAAAGGCAAAGGAGTGCAGAGAATAAATTTTCCTCAGAGGGTTATATTTAGTTGGGTAGTTGACAAGTTCAGTCAACTCTCCATTATCCAGAGGAAAAAGGACCCAAAGCATCCAATATAAACAAAAGCCACACATAATTCCAAATCTTCATTTGGGTTGAATCTTTTACCAATGTAGTCTCATAATTTAAAAAGATAACTTCACAGTTTACTCAAAGCTCTTTATCATCCCTGGGAATTGGTTCTCATGCAGTAGACAAGTGAAGAAGCAGCAAAAGCAAGAACCCACCACTGAATGAACATCTCAGAGAGCTCAGATAAATTACAGTTCAGATAAATAAATGAATAAATTGTCTGAAATTTCAAACATGTTTACTTTCAATTCAACAAATATTTATTGAGTCCTTATTACATGCCTAGGAACATAAAATGATGAATGACTAATTTTTTTTATCAAGTAGCATCTGAGCAAGAAGTCACACAAATATTTAAAATTCACAGAACGATATCAAAGCCCAGAGAAGAAGCAGCTTCCCCAGCCAGGATGATCACAAAGGACTTCTACAAAAAGACAAGATCCAAAAATATTTTACAGGGCCAGCACAGTTACCCAGGTGCAGAAGCAAGAGCTGAGGGAAAGACATTCCAGGCAGCGGGAATAGTGTAAGCAAAGGCACAGAGGTGTGTCACAGTTTTGTGAATCCATAGAAACTCTGAGATCTCTGAGTTGTCAGAGCACATCAGTCCATAACATGGGTCCAGGACAGGAAAGGGAAGGAAAAGGCAACTGATGAAACTGGAAAACTTGGGCAAGTCCAACTCTTTGGGGGCTGTGGAAAGAATTTAAATGTCATCCTTCCAACATCATTTACAAGCAATGAAGTAAGAACCAATGTGACATTTTAATTCTATTATCTATTTGTTCTTTCTTTCAGTACTCAACATTTTTTAAAACATTTATTACATGCCAAGCACTGTTCTGGGTGCTGGTGGTACAGTGGTGAATAGAGCTAAGTCTTGAATTCACGATGTGTTCATTCTAACGGGGAGGGAAAGACAAGAAACAGACAAGAAGAACAGCAACAAATCATGTCAGGTGACCATAACATGTGAGAGTTATTAAATCTCTATTCTCTAAAAATAAATTCAGTCTGAATAAAGAGGGCAGGAATGTGAGGTGAGCAAATGGGGAGTTCAGTGAGCTATTCTATAGAGTGATCAGGACAGGGAATCACAAAGGTGACATGAGCCATGACCAAAAGGAAATATATCTTAAAAATTGCTTTTGAATCCAAACTGATCACAGATGCAAATCCTGAGAGAGGAGTGTGGTTGGCAAGGGAAAGGGAAAGCAAAGGCATCAGTATAGAGCACAGTGGATAAGAGAGAAGGCAAAGGAAGGTGGGGTACAGTACTGCATGCAGGGTTTTTCAAACTTTTTGGATAATGATCTAAAATAATGCATTTTACATAGTGATAAATACATGTGTCTCTGAGATAGCTAATGAAATAGAGATATTAAAAAACTTTCAGGACACAATACTATGTGCAGTACACTCTGCCATTTTCAATTCTACTTCTTTCTTTTTTTTTAAATTCTGGTTACAATCCTTTAAATTTATATTATAATCCATGAATAGGTCACAGCCCACAGTATGGGGAAAATAGGCAGGGTCATGTAGACTAATTTTTTTAAGTTCTTTTTAAGGTACCCAACAGCAATACCTCACCCAGTGCCAGCTACGTAGGCACCCTGATATTGTTTGTTGAATGAATATAATTAAAAGTTACTTAAAAGGCCCTCCATCTGAGAACTTTAACTTGGGCATTTCTATGCCAAAACAAATGCTAACAATGGCAATGATCTTTGGGTCATTGCCTATCACCAGTTGCACAGGAATGTACTCAGAATTTAACAGGGAAACAAATTCAGTCATCTCTCAAAGTGGACAAATTTTCCTCAGGAAGGCCATTTATTGGATGTAAGGGGAGAGTTCTTAAATTTTAGTTATTTAAAAAGTATGGATTTTCTGGAACTCAAATATTATTTTCTGAATTAAAAAATGAGATAAATTAAATTGAAAGTAGGTCCCTAAAGAGATTTGTTGCTGTTTTCATGGGAATTAATTTATTCAATCTCTATATGGTTTCCAACAAAGAACAGTAAAACTTTTAAATAAAAGTGTGATCATGTGCCAGAATTTATGACTAGCAGTTATGATTTTTTTTAAAGAACTATAAGTGAAGGGTATACCTTCCTCAAGAAGTTAGCTGTGTTGGACACTTGGGCTGCTTCCATATCAATAGATGAGGGGCTTACACAACTATGGGACATTTACATATGAAATACTATTTGGCCATAAAAAAGGGAAATGTTATCCCTTGAGACAGTATATATGGACCTGGAGAACACCATGCTAAGTGAAATAAGCCAGTCAGAGAAAGACAAATACAATATGATTTTACTCATATGTGGAATCTAATGTGGAACTAACAGGGAAAATTGGGACAGACTCACAGATAGAAAGCAGGTTACAGCTAATGGGGGGGTTGAGCAGAAAGGAAAAAGGACTCAGGACATGGACAACCTGTGCTGCGGGGTGGAAGGAGTATAAAGGAACTAAAAGGGATTAGAAAAACACGATAAAGATTAAATAAAAAGAAATTTCAAAAAGAAGTTTGCTGTGTATGTTTTCTAAAAGAACTGAATTGGGAGTTCAGAATATCAGATCTTTATTCTGTAGAACAATAAAAATTGCCAAAATTTACACTTTTTGAAGACTTTACACATACAATGTTAAGTCATTAAGTCCTAACAGTGACCATGGGGGAGGAGTGCGATTACTATCTCTGAAACAGAAATAAGGCACAGAGAGCCAAATGGGAGTGGGCAAAAGTAGGTTTGCACAGTGAACACAGAGCTTATTCTGTGTTATCGTTAATGAAGGTTGGCAATGTGAGCATTTAGGAGATTGTCCCAACATGCACTGTGCCATGGTGACATTCTTTTGAGTTAATAAAACTACTGTAAAAATCATTACCTACATATCTTTTTCCATACAAATAATTGTAAACCTATCTTTGCCCACCCCTGTATATAGACTTATTTAATCTTCATAACCACCTTATTTTTACAAATAAGGAAACTGAGGTACAGGGAACTATAACTTGTTCTTGGTCATGCGGCTGCTAAATGGAGGAGCTGGGATCAAGTCCAGGGTGATCAGCTTCCGCGTCCACGCCGCCCAGCCGCCTTACATGTCAGACCTGAGCCAGGTCGGCACTGTAAAATAGGATGGGTCGTGCCAAGGGGGACTTCACCCAAGGAGTGAGCTCCTCAGGAGGAATCGGTGGCCTGGCAACACACAGGAAGCATCCATCATTAGATGGCAATTTTGCTGTACTTTTCCCCAAGGCCTCCGCAAATGTAACTTGTGGAAATTTTATCTTATACTTTCCCCAATAAAATTCTCTAACAGAAGTTTTTATGTATCCTGAGCCTGAATTAATTCAATTATTAACGTCTCTGCAACTGTTTTTTATTTTGTTTCTTCCTTCCCTTATTTTCCTTGATTGAAGTTTGCACCTTTGCATCTTTAGAAATTAAAAATGCAATTATCACATGGAATAGTCTATGTGTCTATATCACATCTCTTTTTTTAAGTTGATAATTAGATATCTTTGGGTGTTTAGAGACAAATACACACATTTAGACATATGTCCCCCTCAGCATTTGTAATTCTTATTGAGGAAGAGTTTCACTCCCACTCTCCTTCAGCCATTGTTTGCCCATCCAGCACTTTATCCACACACATATATACATCCAAAACAAGAGTCACGTGTTAACCTTGATGGTCTGCTCCTTAACCTAAACTACATTCTTCATTATCATGATAATGGTCAGATAATTGGTCAGGACCCATTTCCTAAAGAGCCTTTGTCCTCCATGGGGACTAAGCAGAAACATACTAACAATAATAATTCACGTTCAAATGCTCTATCACACCAACTTGGAGATGAAGGTTGGTATTGATAGCTCTCCATTCGGAGGAGAAATGTAAACAATAGAAGTGCACAGAAGACCACAGTGTCCTCTGACCTTCATGCCTGAGGTCGCTGGGGTCCAAAAGAACAGACAAGATCCCCTGTGGTCACAGAAATCTCAAAGGGGTATTTCAAACCACAACCTGGCATTTCTTACTGAGCTCACATTGCTGAAACTCTGGTCTCACATATGGTCAGAAGAAAACTAGCCCTTTATAAATAGGTAAAAGAAATCCATCAGATTCCTAAAATAAATTCATCAGTTGAAAAACAAGAAGTAACCAAAATACCCACTCTCCTATGGTGATGAAGTATTTTAAGCTAGGCATTTTTTATGAGAGCTTTCCACTGTTTAGGGTAAAATGAATAAAAACAAAGGACCAAATGCTTATCAGCTCTACTAACATTTCTTGCTCTTTTTAAAAGTATGTTTTAGAGACAAGCCATGATAATCAAAAACCACATGGTGGGCAGGTCATCCTAGTTCAACACTACACTCTGTTATATTCATAACCTTGGATAAACCCTCATTTTCTAATATAAATCAGTTTTACAAAGAAGAGGTATTAATCTTTTTTTTTTTTTTTCCTTTTTCTCTCTCAGAAATACTCTGGGGCTCATTGTAACAAGTATCCTCCAAATGTTTGTTACAGTACAATGTTATAACAGCTTAACAAAATCTTTCATGTGGTACAAACTAAGACAGAACCTCCTCATAGTATATTGTATGCCATACGACACCAAAATAGTATAACTCATGGATCTATTTTCAAGTGATAATGCCTTATAGACTTCAGGAAAGTTATTTTATGCACTGATACCAGAAGAAAAAGAGTAGAAATTCCATGAAAGAATCATCTGCCCCTTCTACTATATAGCATCTTTAACATGACAGCTTCAAATCCTACCTGATACTGAGCAGAAATTTAGAGAAAGAGTTAAATCCATCGCAAAAGAACAAAAGTATCCAGCCACAAAGTACAAAACAAACAGAATGGGGTATCAGCACGTGGCAGCTCCAATAGCTCTAGTCTCTACCATTTAGTGGCTGTGTTGTCCTATTTTTGGTGAAGAGACTAGTAGTCAATGAGACGAAAAACTACTGATCTACTAAGAAGTTTAATACAATCTTGAAATAAAATCTGTTCAAAACCCAGATGCCTCCCTTCCTGTAACAGTTAATTTACTGTGTTCCAGGCAAAATAAAACCCTGCCCTCAGGCCATTGTCAGCATGATCCTGTATCTGAAGTCTTACAGGCTGTTTCGGGAACAACCTCGATGGTTTGGCCAAAGAGACACAAACATATCAAGTAGCTCAGTAAAAGCCAAGCGAAATGGAGCCTCCCAGTATGAGAATATTAAATTATTATGGCTGCAACAGGGGGCAGGGCTGTTGGTGGCCCCCTCCCACGCATGGCCTTGCTCCCCTCCTCCCTGCAGTGAGTGTGCATTGTCATACCTAATATTCAAATGCTTTGATAATCATAAGAGTGTCAAGATAAGAGCAGGAAACTTTCTGTAGAAACTCAGTTTTCAAAAGCCAGCTGTGTTCTCCCCTGATTGCTTTTCCTAAAAAGATGCCTTCAGAAAGAAATTTTTTTTTCTATTTAAAAATTAGGACAAAGTTCCTATGATGTGTATTTACATGCACAGGGTCTAAGTTTGGGAGTACAAAAGTTCATCAGCAATTCAATACTACCAGTGATCAAGAAAATAAATGCTACACAAGAAAGAGCCCAAGAATTGGCTGGATAAAGGCACAGGGCAGCAGAATGGGACAAACTTTCTGAATCTGACATTCAGTTGGTGGGGGATGGGTGTTCCCCCATCCGAAGGAATTTAAGTGGATGCATGGAGGAGACAAGGTCTTAAATCAGGGAACCTTCGCCCATGCGGGCATTATTGATGGCACCTTGTTAGAAGAAACAGTTCAGGCTCTTTTATTTTCTTTCATTTTATATGACATTCCACTCAATAGACCCAGTGAGATGGGGTGTAATGTGGTTTTGAGGGGAAGAACACTAGTATTGTTAACAAGTTCAGTATCTGTACTTAAGGCTGATTCAGAAAACCTTGCTCTTTGTCCCAATACAATAATGGTTTGAGGAAAGTGCTACCCTTTCGAGTTCTTTTCTTCGTCAAAGCTACTTTGTCTACAGCCATTTTCAATCAAAGTTCCAGGGGACTAAGAACAGCAGCCGCTGGAGACGAAAGCTCTGCAGGTGGCCTGCTGAGAAAGACAGTATTGTAACTTGCCGTCCCAATGTGTCCGGAATACGGTTCAAAAGGCTCGACAAATTCAGAAGTCAATTTTCAGTTATAATCTACATGCAAGTAAATCCTTACCCGTGCCACCCGAAGGGATTTCTTTCCTTTACTGGTTACATAGGAGTGGATAGGATTTTGTTCACCTTTTACACAGACTTAGATCAATGTATTCATCAATGTCACAGAAATGCATAGCTATTTCTGGGACTTTACAGCTTAAATCAACGATGGCCATTTCTTTAAGGAGGAACACTGTATATATAATGCTAAGTGATTTTTTCTTAATGTTTTTCATATATATGAAAACATAATTTCATATACTTAGTATATATGAAAAATACTTGAAGTATACTTTTTATAGCCATTTGGCACCTATTTTTTAAATTATATATGTATGTATGAGAAAAATCCTTTAAATGTACTTCTTAAAACCATTTGGGAGGAAAAACACTATAGAAAGATAAAGAATTGCTTTTTACCATTTTGACATCATATGGTACCACCAGGGACCTTCCTTCACTCATCTGGCCACATTTGCTCTATTTTTCTTTGTCCACTAGCACTTATGTTTCTCATTTTCACAGAATTAATTAGTAATTGCTTATATATGTCTTCAGAAGCATTGGTGTTTTTCACATATTTGCCTTATCTCTATATTTAAGTTTTAGATTTCCCAAAATCAAAGATCATGTCCTCAATTGACTTTTTGCATTTCCCCAAAGCAAGCCTCTTTCTATTCAGTATGAATGTTTGGTGAAATAGCTGACTGTTTATAAAGAAGAAAAGAGACCTAAAAAGGGTATGAACCACTTCTTTAACAGTGGTCATATTGCAGAAATGTAGTCAGAGAAAGGGAGATATGTTACCTAATTCTGAAGCATTTTTCAATAATGACTATATATTCTTTTATTAAAAATCATAATAAAATAACTTTAGAGAAAAAAGAAAGAAGATCTGCAGAGGCACACTAATCCTTACTGTGGATTATCCAATTCAAGTACACCATTAATTTATTAATAACACAAATGAGGTAGAGATATGGAAGTGAAAAAGTGCTATAGATCTTGCTTCAATGTGAAAAATGAGGAGTATACATTTTTCATCTAAACTCTGACTTAACTTACACAAATAGAAAACAGAAATGGTATGTATTTCTTAAAATGGAATGGAATGTCATCTTGCCATAACCCATCTACTAATATTAGCTTTCGTTCGTTTAACAATTTTTTTTGAACATCTACTATATGCCAGCCATTTTTTCTAGGCAGTGAATAGAACAGGTAAAATATCACTATCATCACTGAATTACATTCTAGTTGGAGTAAATAGACACTAAGTGATAAAATACTTAATAGGACATATGGTAATAAGTACCTTGGAAAAACCAGAGAAGGGAAACTGGGACTGCAGGGGGCAGTAAGGATAGTTGCAGTGATCCGCTCTGTTAATTCCTGGTCTCCTTGTCTCACCTTGAAACAGGGCTACTTCTAAGCCCAGCAGGAGTAGGAGGAGGTGAGACCAGAGGCTAGAGTTACACAGCTTCTGAATACATCTACAAGATGTATTCCCAATTGATTCCAGTGGCAAGAACCACAGTATTCTCTTGCTTTTTCCTTGAAGCCACACAAAAAAGAACCTGCTCTGCCCAATGCTTTCTTTTTTTTTTCAATTACAAAATAATAGCATGTTTAGAAACATGTATAACCTCTTCTATCAATAGCATAACATTTGCCCTGGCTGGTAGCACAATGGATAAAGTGCCGGCCTGCAAACCCAAAGGTCGCAGGTTTGATTCCCCAGCCAGGGCACATAACCAGGTTGCAAACCAGGTCTCCAGTCAGGTCTGTGGCTGGAGGCAGGTGAAATGCCACCATACATTGATGTCTCTCTCCCTCTCTGCCTCTCTCCCTTCCCCTCTCTCTAAAAATAATGAAATAAAATCTTAAAAAAAAAAAAGAGCATAACATCCATGAAATTATCGTCCATTGGGAAATACCTATGTTTGTTTCCTCCATACCTAAGATTGGTTTTAGTGAAGCAAGTTTTTACCCAACAAAGCTCTATTGGGTGCCCTACATATTCTTACCATCAAGCAATAGACCCAGGTATTATGGAGCCTGAAAGTTATACAATTTGGGAAGGCCCTTGTTAAGAAGGAATCCTAAATTATAAATAAAAAGTAAGGCATAAAAATAAATACTTAAGTTAGAAAAGAAATGAAAACAAATGATATAATTCACAAAGTTCACAGTCACCATACACATCACAGAATCTAGACAAATAATCCAAACTATCTTCTGGCTCTATACTTTTCAAATCTGTTTCTCCCCAACCACCCAGATATGCACAGTGATGAGCACAAGAGCAGACAGCTGCTGGTCCTATTCCTTTGTGTCATGATGAAGGCTAAACCAACTCAGCTTTGGCAGGAGTTTCTACATCAAGCTATCAGCCCTGGCTGGTAGCACAGTGGATAAGGTGCTAGCCTGCGAACTCAAAGGTAGCTGGTTCGATTCCTGTCTAGGGCACATATCAGGTTGCCAACCAGGTCCCCAACCAGGTCCGTAGCTGGAGGCAGGTGAAAGGCAACCATACATTGATGCCTCTCTCCCTCCCCCTATTTCTAAAAACATAATAAATAAAACCTTTTTAAAAAAGACATCAAGTAACAATTTAACTCCCTTTAGAAGTGAGGGCAAACCACATACATACCTATACTCTCCCTAAACTCAAATAAAATGTATCTCCAACTTAGTTTTCCTTTGCCCTCTCCCAAATATCCACAGCCACTCGACTAGAAAGAAAGTAATAATCTTGCAAGGTCTCCAAAGTTTACAGATGAAAATTAGACTCAGTTGGACCTGAGGCAAAAGGATAATAAACCTTAGCTCTGGGATTTAAGCTGGTTCTCTTTTTATTATGCTAAGTGATGCTTTTTTAATAAAAGCCACAAATAGCTAGAAAGTAAAAGTGAATATAGGAGACAGACAAACATCAAAGAGAGGATTATTATTAATTGAAGGATTTTACTGAACACAAGCTACAAACTGGAGCCAAGTAGTCCGGTTAATATATAAACAAAGTACAGTTTTAAAATATTATAGAATTGAGCTGAATAGGTGCCAGACTCTCTCATAATTCTTAGAAAATTCCTCTATGTATTCCAAAATAGAAAGGGCAGAAAAAGAATTCAGCACACCTAACACTTTTCTCTACCACCAACTCTCAAGTTATTGCCCACTCTTTTATCCTTTAATTCCTCAAGGAGTTTCTGACAGTTTAAAAGATTCCTATAATGAAACAGAAATAGATCCCGGTTTCACTGGCTGATATCTGGGTTTTTACCGAGTAATTCAGGCTGTTTCCTCTCTACCAGGTGCCCACTGAGAGCATCTTAGCATTAAAACTTCATTGGTTTATTCTTGAAATGCTGTATTTTATTTAACACTTTATAGTAGGCTCTATGACAAAAAACTAAAGCATTTTGGGAAGAATAAGCCTGTCAAATACTATTGACAGAGGGCCTCTTATTGCCAGCCAGTGTTCTAGCCTCAGATTTCTTCAGGGTTTGAGACAAGCAGACTGTGCACTCCAGGAGTTTACATTCCAAAGAAGATACAACAATCATTACTTGAGTGAAGAAAGAATTTTGTGTATTGATATGTGTAATGAAGATAAAACATTAATGGCTAAGACTGAGTGCATTGTAACAGGGTAGAAGAGGTGGCATTTGAGTTGAGATCTGAATGGTAGAAAGGAAGCAGCTATGGAGAGATCTAGGAGAAACTTGTCCCAAGGAAAATACAGAAAATGCCGAGTCCCTGAGATGGAAACAAACTGAGCACGTCATAAGAAGGAAGTCAGGCGAGCTGCAGCTTCATGGACAAGGCTGGCATAGAGGAAGATGACCTCAGGGAGGTAGGCAGAACTAAAATACTCAGGGCCCCATGTGCCCTATGTATTAAACTTGATTTTTTTAAATAACAGCATAACTTGCTGGATGCCTTTAAGCAGCAAGTAATGTGATCTTATTTTCACGTTAGAAAACTCATTCTGCAGTATGAGAGAAATGATGCAAGAGCACAGAAAGGGAGAAGTCCAGGTCAAAAATATAAGTTTAACAGACAGCATATTTTAAATTTTATTTAAAATGATAGGACTGCCTGAGACCACTTCAAGAGAAAGTGTTCACTGCGTAGACAGGAGGACTGAGTAACAGAACCCACAAATGTTTAAAGGCCTGGGAGAGGGCGCAGTTGGGGTTGCTCTGACACCTTGGCTCTCCAGCCATTGAACCCAGTAGCTCAGGTAGTCGGAGATGCTGTACTTGGACATGGCCTGTGAAGTGAACAGAACCACCCTTCCCCTTCTGCCTAGAGCAAGTGTGAATAATGCTTTTCCAATGTTAACATTTGCACTGAAGAAAAACCATGGACAGAGAATACATGTTGGGTTTCTTGCCCTAAAGGAGCCTGGTGATTGAGGGTGAAAGGCTGGATCAGATGTTCCGTTTGAGGAAGATGGACTCAAATACCTCAGAGAGACAAGCTGATAGAAGATAGGAGTAGAAAGAGGGATAATTAAGAATGGAAGAAAAGAGGCAAAAGAGGGGAGGAGAAGGAAGGACAGAAGAGAAACCCAACACTCAAGAAAAGAGCACAGGAAGAGCAATGCTATATCACAGAATGTACAATGGTAATTTTTGACAGTATGCAGATTCTAAAAAATAGTTATGTGTTACAAATTATTTTACAGTTATCTTTTGGCAATCAAATTGATTATTTTTGTTTTGCATTTATAGGAGTGAGATAATATTTCCCCCTTTTTAAAAAACAGTTACTTCAGGAAAAGAAATAGAAATCAGTTTAAGGGGAAAAATGTATATGTATGTGTAATACCAAATTCCTAATCTCCAGAACCCTCAGATTCCTGACTGATATGACAGGATATAGGTTATATATCCCTTTCAGGGTTGCTGTGATGACTAGCAATAAGGGTCAGAAATTATCTACTGCAATGCCTAGCAGGTTCTCAATAATAATTAGCTAATATCATTACTATTATTATTTTTAAATACCTAGCATGTTCCAAGTGCAATGAAAATGATTGTATTAATGGAAACAAAAAATTAATAGAAATGTTAAAAAAAAAAGGCAAAACAAATGTAGAAAAACAATTATATTACAAAATTAGGAGAAAAAAAGAATGGGGTGGTCATTAAGACAATAGATTAAAGCAAAAACTGGAATAAGAAAATAAGGAGTTGATTATAAGAAATTAGAAGGTTAGGAGGATTCCAAATGGCAAAGGACTAAGTGGAAACTGCACTAAGCTCCTCTCAGTTCCATTCTGGAATTACAACGAAATTGTAGAGAAATCATCCAAAATAACCAACTGAACATTAGGGAATATAGGGAAGCCCTATAACCATGGACAGGCAGAAGAAATTGCTTCACCACAACATGATGGGCAACTGAAAATCCAAAGATCCAAAGGGACATTTCAGCAGCTAGGACATTTGCCCTGAGAAGTGTGTGCTCTAAACCCCAAGCTGGGCTCCCCTGCCTACAGCACCACAGCCAGAAAGAAACCCAGACAACACCCAGCTATGAAGAGCAACAGGGTTTTCTGTTTGCCAGGGAGGGAAGGCTGGAAATGCAGAGCCAAAGTGCAAAATGTCATTTGCAGCCACTTACCCTGGGCACTGGCAAAGGAGGGCAAAGGTAGACTAGAGACACTTGAGGAGAATCTGGGGTTGGTGGCTCTGAGAAAACTGAAGGAACAGCCATAAGGATCCCTGTGCTGAATCATTCCCCATTCTACAGGAGCCATCTCTCTCAGTTTGAGCACTCCTCTCTGAATGGCATCAGCTGAGGGGAAACAATAGCCCCACCCTGGGGCTGTGGTGATAGCTGGGGGCAGAGGAGTATAAGGGGACTAAATGGGAATGGAAAAAAATACAACAGATTAAATTTAAAACAAAAATAAATAAAAATAAATTTTCTAGCAATTAAAAAATAAAGAATTTATAAGGTTGAAATAAAATTGGAAGTCAGGTACAATAGAAAACAAGATGGTGACATGATTTTGGATGGAGCTGAAGGATCTGGTCCCAAATCAGATTGCTAAGCATAGAAGAAAAGCAGGGGCTCTTCACCTGGGGACAGTGGGTGGGCTGAGGGAGGTCCTGAAAAACTCTAAGACTGTCTGGTAAAATGTTGTGTATGCAAATATCAGAGCAAGCATTTTTTCTGGTCCATGTTTCTCCTTATAGTTTCAGATATTTATGGCCTCAAATTTTTAAGCATTTGCTGGCTGAGCCATATCACAGAGTCAACTAAAAATATTGGACAGCTATATCTCTATATAAGCACTATCATAAGATTGCCAAGTACTGAAATGGTTGTTCTTAGGGTATGTGGGGCAAAGGAGGCAAGTTTTGAGCTAACATTACAATGGGCAAGACACAGTCCTATCACCATTATTTCCCAGAGTGGATATGGGCCATGCACAGACCTGCAAAGGTTTGATGAATGAAGAAGCAATTCATAGGTGAGAACATGGAGTATAGCAAGATTTTCCTTAGATAACAAAGAGATGGATCCTTGATCAATGACATTCAAAGCACGTCCTTCTGAGTCCCTGCTGCCACCAGGAGGCCCTCACTATCCCATGTTGGAAATACCTCTAGAGGACAGGAGGACCCAAGGGACCACTTCCACACATTCATACCCCTAATTGCACTGTGCCCCTTTCACTGCTCCTTTCTAAGGAACTGGAATTACCAGCAGTCTTACACCAAATCTAAGGCATCTTCACACTAGACCATCTTTAGAAAACAAGAGTCAGCTAGCCCCAGGCAGCTACGCACAGCTAAATATTTGGAGACGGTACTCGACATATTTTATCACAACTCAGTACTCTCACAAATATTTCATAAATATCTGTTATTTCAAAAGCAAACGTACTGTTTAGCACTTCAGTTGAAACATGGATAGGGTTTCTTTCAAAATAAACAACTATCTCAAAATAGTGGTGGCTCATATCTTCTGTGTTAATTTCTCCAGAGAAGCAAAAGAAAATGGGCCTTCCAAAAAGGAGGCCAGATTCAAGTTACAAATGTGAAGTCCAGAATTGATTTTCAAATATCTGCCTTTCCTAAGTATTCCAAAACATTTATGAAATTTCCCCCTAGAGAGACATTTTTAAAATCACATTTTTAAAAAGATTTTATTTATTATTTTTAGAGAGAGGGGAAGGGAGAGAGGCAGGGAGGGAGAGAGACATCAATGTATGGTCGCCTTCCACCTGCCTCCAGCTAAGGACCTGGCTGGTGACCTGGCTTGCAACCTGGTTATGTGCCCTAGGTGGGAATCAAACCAGTGAACTTTGGGTTTGCAGGCTGGTGCCTTATCCACTGTGCCACCAGCCAGGGCTTTAAAATCACACTTTAAAAGTGAAGAAAGAATGGTGAGGAATGTGTCTCCCATGGTTGGAAGGCGGTTATGGTGCAAGTTGGGCAGGTAATTCATCAGAAACTAAGTAACAAAATCTTCAGAGCACGAAATGGAATTACAGAACAAAATAATTTAAAATGTTTTGATCAAATAAATGAATGATTCAAACAACCATGATTTTAAATGTTGGTTTTTTTAAAAAACAGAAGCTCAGTAATCTATCTCTAGTAAAAAGCTAATAAAATACAATAAAGCTAAGGTGAACATTAGTAACAAAAAAAACTATACAACCATATTTGATTAAGGTCTGAATGGGTAGTTCTTCATGTTCTTGTCTTTTAAAAATGATGATCTTCAAAAAGTACAAGACACCAAATATAAACAGACATTATTAGCATATTTTTATATGGAACATCTTTTTACATAAATGTGTTTCTTATCTTGGAATATATACTTTTTTCTTCAGCTTGTTGAGTTTATAGCTAAGGAGAAAACAAGATATCAAGTATAGGTGGATAAGAAAAAGCGTAAAAGAATATATTTATCAATGCCAAATCAAGCATTTAGAGTCACATGTGTATCTTCTTATAGGAATACAAAACAGCCACATTCTCCATTAGCCTTTTTCCTCCTAGCTGGAAAGCTTAGGAACCTCAGGTATTTGGTAATCTACATTGAAATGCACATTGGGGTTGCTTTCTTCCCAGAAAGAAGCCCCCTTTCTTTCCCTGAAGTTCTTCTTGCAGATAGCTGAGTGAGGCTCAGAGAGGGGCAGTGTGGGACAGAGAAAGGGAAAAAACCCTTTCTTCACACTCGTGCTGCTCTGAATGCGGACCATCTGTGCCCCCAGCTGGAGCGCCGGCAATGGGCTGGCACTTGAACCACACCATATTTACAGATCTAAACACAAATGGCTACTGCCTGATTGTTTCATGATTCATTAGTCAGACAAGCTCTCCTCTCCCGCCAGCACAGCTGTTACAGAGTAAACCTTTGTCACTTAATAGGCCTGATTATTACTTTCCATCAAAGGTATTGATCTGTGTCACCTCTACTTAAGGGAATGGGGGAGAAGAAAAAGGGGGGAATAAAATGTACCAGGAAAACATCAACAACACGCAGAAGGAGGAGGAGGACAAGATAGGGACATCGACGGCATCGGCGAGACTGGCTTCCTGACGTTGCCCTGAATGTCTGGTTTCATGTCTTTGGCCGCGGTAACTGACTTTCTCAGGAAGAGGAGCATATCTCACATGCTGTGCAACCCCGAGTCCCCCTAGACCACTGCAGTCACAGACCCTGAGCTCTCAGATCAGTGTTCAACAATGGGCGCCGGGTGAACTGAACCGGAGGTCTCCATCGCTGACTAAACCAAGCCAGTGTGCAGATCAAGTACAGGCTCTGGAGGGATGGATTTTTATAGCGCCTTTAATTATCTCCTTTTGTTTAACAAATAGAGTGAAGCCATAACCCTGGGCTGCGAGTCAGACTGGCCCAGGTTGAGAGGTGCTCCTGGTCGGCTGCCAGGGGCACGAGGCCGGGCACCACCTGGATGTGCCGAATGCCAGCTCCGCTCCGCCGGCGGCTGACATTTCAATGCTCTGCTCCTCGCTCACTCTTCTCTTATCTCTTTCCTCATTTTCTTTCTTAGAAAAACTCAAAGGAATAAAAAAATGAAAGGATTTTCTGGGAGGGGAAAGACAAAAATAAGCTATCAGAAATTACACCAACCTAGTAAAAACCAAGATAAATGTTCCCACTGTCATCACCATCCTAACAGTTAATTGGGAAGCATGGAATTTTAGAAAAGGAGACCAGAGATTACCTAATCTCCCAATTCATCTACAAGCAAAGGCAGCCCAGAGAGGGTAAATTCCTATCACACAGCTTTTTGGTTGAGAGAGCTGAGTCTAAAAAAAAATCCTCTGCTAATCAGTTCAGAGTTCTTTCCATTCTTTCAACCCACCCTCCAAATACCAAAGTCTCCACTCAGAAAGGCATGGTTTTAACTCATATTTTAGTTCCCACAGCTTTGTAGAAGATCATGAAAGGATAGGAACTTTGTTCCTGGCTTGTCAAATTATCCTCAGTATAGTCACTTCTGTAATTACATTCATATCGCAGAAGGCAGCATCTTATTTTATATAGTACATATATGTGTATGTGTGAATAGCACACAAAAGTAACTCAATGCATGTGTATGTGTGCAAAACGGGTCTTGCTCTTATAGCCACTTAACCAAGATTCCAACATAGTCTGGTTCCCTTTCCTTTGTCTCCATAACACTCACTGTGATTGTAATCCAAATCTAGTGTATTAATGAGGCTTTTATTACCCCTTTTCTCCAGACCTTACTCTCCAGTTGTAAGTGCATTGTCATTCTAGTTCACAAAGGTCAACCGCCTTGCTAGTATCACTGTTTGTTTTATGGTGCTCACCAGAGGTGATGGATTGGCAAGCCTAGACATTGAGACCCTGCATTTATGTGACTATCAATAGAAGCAACAGACAAGGCTCACCCTGTCAACTTGGTCCATTCAGAATTAAAGGGGATGGGCAGAAGTTCGTTTACTTAAATTTCTATTTCCAAAGACATTATTAATGAGTATAGTATTGAAAAAACACCTGAATGGGATATGGCCCTGAGGAGCTGAACAAGCCCATTTCATACTTATTTTATTCTCAGTAGGCCCTTGATCAAGGATTGGATGCTAATGGCTTGAGATCACTTCTGACTCAGCCCAGATTTTAATCAGCAAACTGGCAATGAAAGACCCCCCTGTCCCATTTCCATGTCTATAGTTCTCCAGGTGGTTTAATTGTTCCACTTGATACCCATGTCCAGGGCCATCAAGTCTCCCCTTCTCCCTTTCCAGCTCCCAAATGGCATTAGGAAGTTTGCTCTTTGGAACAGAATGTAAATGAAGTATTCAGTGTAGGTTTTGGTACCCACAATTTTTTTTAAACATTTTTTAAAGAAATCACGTCCTTAATTCTTTCATCAAGAACAGAATTCAGATTTGGAAGCAAATGAAACCTTACTGATGGCCAACTTTCAGCTTTTGAGCTTTCCAAACCAGAGTTTCTTTTTGTGCGTTATGTCTAACAGTTGACAGGACCAATATGATTCTACGTGGGCACAGTTTGGCAAACAGAAACTCCACATAATCTACTGCACTTGAAATTCATACAAAAAGAAAGCTGTCAGCAAGTAAAAACTGACTAAAATAAAAAGGGCATTTGTTCTTAACAGGGAAGGAAAATCAGCTTATGGCCATAAAAAGGAAACTGATTGGCAAGAACCCATGTGAAAAATGCCAAAGTATTAAAAATACACTTTGATGTTTTCTCTGTTTATATCCCACTTGATAATTTGATTTTGAATCTAAATATGCATTTTTCCCAGCATACCAACAAAAGTGAATCTCACCTAGAAATCTATAATGCCACAGTAGTATTTGGAAATATCCTCTGGAAAAAAAAATAATAATGATCCTTAAATTCTTTTTAAAACATATGGCAGATGTTTGTTATGCCTTTTAGTGAGGCAGGGAGTATAGCTATCCTATCTCTATTATACAAATAGGACACTGATGAATTACAAGGTTAAAGATAGAGAAATATCATCAAACAATGTTTATAAAGCTTCTACGTACAGAGAACCACTCTCTGGAATGCCAAAAAAAAAAAAAAAAAGTATTTGTTATAACTCCAAGACCTTCATGATGGTTCACAAACAGAAAAACAAGAAATGATATTATTAGAAAAACTGAGGCCAATGTCTTCATTTCAGAAAAAGCCTGAGAGAAAAAACCACTCTCTGGCATCCTATGATACCCACATGCTCTGGAGGTGTCCATGCACAGTAGTTTTCTACCCAGAATAAAATAAAACATATTTGTGCATCACTTAAAACAATGTCTTTAAAAATAGGCATAACACATATTCATATATAGCTGCATTATTTAGCTAAATATACATGAAACAGCTGAGACCTAAATCCAAAAAGAAACAAAAAACACATATAGCAGATTGCAATGAAAACCTATGGTTTGTATTTAGTTACCTACATATTTTAATTTGGTGCTTGCAAGCAAAGCCAACAGAATTCAGGATTGAATAATTATGTTTTCTTGCTCCTAAAAACGTCAACACAAAAGTATATTCTGGAAAATGCCTTTTAACTTTAAATATTTTTATTTTTTCTATGTTTTTTTCTATTTTTCTTTATAGGAAGAATGTTCACAGAAAAATTTTAAATGTATTTATATTTCTCATTTCTAAGTTTAAAAGACATCATAGTACATCTTAAAATGCCTCTAGTCACTGTGGCATAAATCTGGAAGATAAACTAAGAAATAATAAATAATAGCCAACACTTAGAACCCACTATGTGATAGTCACATATGTATTAACTCATTTAATCATCAGAATGCCATAGAAATTAATTAAGGGCCATTATTATCCAAATCTTACATATGAGTCAACTGAATCACAGAAAGGTTAAATAACCCGCCCTATAGCACACAGCAGCTAAGTGGTAGAGCTGGAATTCAAAGCTGAGCTGTCTGATTCCAAAGTCCATGCTCGTAAACTAAAATTTACCAACAAAGATAACTCTACAGAGAAAGAGAGAGAGAAGGAAAAGAAGGAGAGGGAGGAGAAAGGAAAAGAGAATAAAAGCTTTGAAAAACTGAGCCAGATAAAGGGGGTGGGGGCTAATTTGCCTTTATAATACTATACGAACTGAACTCTTTGACAATTGGACCAGGTATCTATCTATCTGTCTGTCTGTCTGTCTGTCTCTTTATCTATTTATTTTTGTTTTCAAAGCAAGGAGGAGAGAAGGGAGTTTGATACCAACTGAACCTCACCATGACCTTGGTGGAGAAGAACTGGCTGCAGATTCAGTCTGTCTGTGCCAATTCTCAAGGTCTCCCTTCCAGGAATGTATCCATCTGCCCCAGCTTCAAACACTGCTCCTCCCTGCTTGGACTTAAGAAGATGTCAAGGGCTAAGACACCCGGAAACCTAAAATACAAGTGCAATGATGCGTGGTCACTTGGCAGTGGTGCATTCCGCTCCATGCCAAGGAATGGAGCCTGCCTTCCTGCCCAGACAAGCAGCACACAGACAACATGGCAGAATCAGGGGCACAAAAGCAGAAGGGGTCTGTCCAGCAGAGGAGAAACCTTCCACACATTCATGGGAATAATACGAAAGATAAGAAGAATAGATGATGGCTGCTTGCAGCAGCAGGGTGTTTGCTAAGAATGAATTTGTTGGCCCCAGCAGGTGCTTAGTTGGTTAGAGCACTGTCTTGATGCACCAAGGGTGCAAGATCTGTCAGGGCACATGTGAGAATCAACAGTAAACACAAGTAAGTAGAACAACAAATTGATCTCTCTCTCTCTCTCTCTCTCTCTCTCTCTCTCTCTCTCTCTCTTCCCCCACCCCTCCTCTTTCTTCCTTCCCTTCCTCCCTCCTTTCCTTCCTCTCTCTCTTCAAAATCAACAAATAAAAGAAAGCACTTGTCATTTAGCAGTGATGTGGACCATACAACCTGGGAGTAGAAATATCATGTAATGATACATCATTCAGTGTAGAATAAGAGGTGTAGCCAACAAAAATAAGAAGAAACACATCATTGTTTTTTGTTTTTTGGGTTTTTTTTTTGGCTTTAGGCAGAGCTGGAAATGAAGGCTGTCAGGAACTTCAGCATCGACACCTAAGAGTTTTATGGTTTGAAGGAGCTGAGGGTTTGTTGTTTGTTTTCTTTTTTGTTACATTGGGCTCCTTTAGGTAGCTTCCACTGGTATTTAGACTGTAGAAACAGATACTTTTTGGGGTGTGTGGCCCTATTTGGATCTTTTACACATACCTAAATGCATTTGTTTTCAAATAAAGCGTGTAAAATAAAGCCTTCCAATAAAGTATGTCCTTAAACTTCTAGATAAGAGTCATATTGTTTTTCATGATGATAAATGGATATGAATTTGGTTGAATATGGTATTGATAACTAATATGGTTAGCATTTTAGAAAATAAATACTGTGGGCCTTTCAGCCATGATCCAAGTGTTTTATCTACATTAATATATAAATCTTAGGGAAGTGCTGTTGGCCTCACTTTATAGAATAGAAAATAGAGACCTAGAGATGCCATAGGACCAGGAACAGGCAGAGCCAAGAGTCTAACCCAGGTTTCTGTGGCCTTAGGAAATGTCACCAGGGATATTAAAAGAAGTATGCTGTAACCAGCAGTCCTGCAGTTTGCCCTCAGCACATTCATGGCTAGATTGACAGCCTGGCTGCTTGGACCTTCAACCCTTGGAACAATCAAGAGTATGATGACAGTGTGACAATAGGAGTATTACAAAATGCTTTAGACAAAATTTGAGAAGAGTTAGGTTTGGGACCTGACTCTGCTTCTAATTCTCAAGTCCACTGAGCATATTTTCAAACCCTCTTAAGCTCAGTTCCTGAATCTCTATAAAATAGTCATAGAGACCTTGCCCTGTCAGCCTCATTATTAGATAATATGAAGCACTCCTGAAATGCATTATTTTAAACCTCCCTATGTGTTACTCTTGGACTATAAGTTTGGTTTATGGCCCCTCAACCCCTGAAATGGGGGTTGGCTTCTCCCCTGCCCTCAAATGGCAGCCACAGTTAGTAGGTGCTGCCATGAGAAACATTCTCAAAATGCTAAAAATTGTGCAGGGTGAGCCCAAGCAAGATGACCACAAATTGGATAGAAGCTCAGCTCTGGGGCAAAAACAGAAAAGGAATCGATAGTCACTTACACAGGGCAGAAAAGGATGACTATTTTCATGGTTTCTTAATGCCTGTTGTGGAGATTGGCATGTAGTGAATGCAGAAAACCAAATCCTCTTGGATTTTGCCTATATCATTACACAGAGTGCGAATATTGCATCTATCTGTGAGGTATTGAAAAAATGCCTTAGTCCTATCAACAGTCCACTTTTGCCTCTAGTTTCAAAATGAGGCTGTCCTTGGACTAGAAAGCTACAAAGTCAGAACTCTTACTAGATCTTGTGGCTCCATATCATTGTTTATTTTTGGTTTTTGTTTGTTTGTTTGTTTGTTTTCATGAAAAAGGAGGAATAACTAACATCTAAAACTAATTTTTAAGTGTCTTTTTCTTTTGGATCAATACCCTTTGAAAATAGTTTCAAAATCCACTTTAAGTTCCAGATTCATACCAATTAATTCAAATTTTTAAGGATTCAACTTTTTAAATTAGATGCTCTTGAGAATCTGATAAAAGCTATGACTCTTGTCCCAAGATGAATGCCACATACATAAACATGAGCGCACATGGGCGCGCGCGCGCACACACACACACACACACACACTCACACACTTGACTGTATAGGAGACTGGAGATTCTCTGAAGCATGTCCATGGGCCCTTCAAGGTTTACAAGCCCCAAGATAAGAACCCAAAGAGCTCACTATCATGCTTGCTCAAGGGTAAGGTGGGGACTGAACTCCATCCCCTACCATTCACTAAACCCTGCAGTATCCACCTTAAGGGAATGCAGTTTCCTAATTTGTTCAGATGCCTTATAGTCACAGTGGTTCTTGAACCAAATCACACCAGCTGTCAAGCTGAGTCCACTGCATGCATTTTCTCCCAACACTATGTTCAACAACAGTCACACTGGTACCTTGAAATCAACCATGGTGAGAATATTTACACCAAGGAAATTAGCAGGCCCTACAGGGAAGGGCAGTCCTTCAACAGAGAGACAGTTTTTGAACATTATCAGCTTATCATCACATGTGAGCTAATAATAGAGACCCTGAGGACCTCTGTCCTATATTATGATATATTTGAAATAAAAAAGCAGAAAATGTTAAAACCTACATCCCAATTTCCTTTCAGCCTGTCCTAATGGCTTTTGGGCCAAAGGCATATGGACTTCAACTTGTTGTGGGCATAGACTTAGCAGCTAACAGATACTAGAGAAGGTACTCAGGGAGGGCTGCTGGTAAATTGGTTTCCATTCCTCCCGGATGGGTTTCAAAATACCATCCAGAATCATAACGCTATGTTTTAAAACATCTGCATCCCAAATAGAAGTAATTGCCATAAGGACCATTAAGAAAACAGAATAAAACATGGCTGCATAAAATGTTTAAGTAGGAATTAGAAGGAAGAACTATGGGAGAAAGCAAATCTAAAGTCCCAGCCCTCCTTGAGATGCCGAGGGAGGAAAACCCTGCCCATGGTAGGCATAAATTATTGTGGAGCGACGTCGGGTTTCTTCTGTAGACCTTGTGAAGAGCTGCTCTTCACAACTGAACTCTGTCTCAAGCTGAGACATCCTCTTAGGAAGGGAAAAAAAAAAAAAAGGAATGTCAGGTCAAATGATTGATTCTAGTTTTGAATTACAGAGGGCTATTGATTTTTCATTAAGGTTCCTGTGCTGCTCTCGAGAGGAGGGAGAGAGAGGGGAAAGTAATTCATTGATCGGAGTGTAGGGCCATGTTCATTTATTGGCTTCCTGCCACCTCCCATTAGTCCAGATTCTAAATGTATGTTGAAGTCAGTTTATTTTCATCATTGCATCCTGTCACCAGAAATATCTCCCAGTAACTGTTAGTTTAATCATCCTTTTCTCACAATGGTAATGAGTGATAATATCCAACACGATTCAGGATTCGTGGATATTATTCTGGGGACTACAGTGTGGCTCCTCCCAAAGCTCTAGTAAAGAATCTGTCAACACTTGAATAGCCTAAAAGACAAAAATAATTTGAGGATTTAAAAAGCATGAATTGTTGGGTTTTTTTTAATATAGCATTCTTACCATAGTTTTTATTTATTTTAAAAATATAAAGAGCTTTCCTGGAAGATCCATGGTTTTAGATCTGTGAACCTTAGAGGGTTGAGACCCACCCAAAATGAGGCATCACATATCTACTGTATACCAAGCTACTGGGAACCAACCTAGAGAACCATCAAGCATTCCACTTGCCCCCCCCCCCCGCCCCAATTTTGTTTGCAGAAACAATCTTTAGTCGATAATGTCTTGACTCACACTTGAACCTCTGTTTTAAATGTTAGCAAACTGAGGTCCTGAAAGACTAACCTACTCAGATTCACCCACCAAAGTGGCACAGTGGAGACTAGAATCCATGTTCCCTGGCTTGCAGATCACTGTTTGTTCCACAGCACCATGTTGCCATTCTAATAATCTGTCCTCTAAACTCGTAAAATTTATAATCAATATAAATCGAAAGCTGATGCTGACTTAAATCAAATCCTAAAAATGCTTTTCATGATTTTTTTCTTTTCCTGTATTTTGAGATAAGGCCATACTTCCTATTAAGTTGTTGAATCACAGCTAGGTAAAATAATCACCTGCTCGAGTTATATAATGTGAGTATCTACTTGCCTTCCCAGGGTATTCAATCTCAATCCCTCCAGATCATCTGCCAGGAAGGTCATTCAACATCTCTGAATGAACTTTCCCAACACCCTGTCAGAGGTGAGAGGAACCTTCCCATTTTATAGGAGATTCGGCCCAGGCTATCTGGGAAATCATTTACATAGCCAGGACTCAGACTTGAGCCTTCTTACTTGAAGTCCCTTCTACTACACCACAGCTCCCTCTGGTGCCGAAATTGACAGTGGGAACTATCAAAAGCAATTATGAGAAAACTATTTAAAAGGTGTATACCAATAAATTGAGCTGAAAAATATCATAGAAAAAATACCCTATTCAGAGTAGTAATCAAGAATATAAAATGCCTATGAAAGCGATTACAAAAATGTGTGAAACATAACTAAAACCAGGCAACGTTAATGGAAAAATAGAATAAAATCTAACTAAATGAAGAGGCATAAAATGCTTTGCCTGTTCTTTCTGGCAGGATACTTTGAGGAGAAGCATGATAAATTATTATAAAGTCCTCAGGGTAAACAGAGAACACATGCAAACACAAACGATATTTTGAAAACAATATTTGAAAAGCAATGATGGGATAATCCATCAAATATCAAACTGTAGTTTAAAAGATTAGTTTTAAAACAAATTGAGACCCTGTGCAAAAAGCAACACACAGATAAAAGAAGCTGTTTAGATGGCCACAAAACAGCTGCAGCATATATAGTAAAGAAAACATTAGGACTTCTGGTCAAGGTGGCAGTATAAGCAGACATGACTTACCACGTTACACAACCACATCAAAATTACAACTAAAATATAGAACAACCATCACTCACAACCATAAGATAGAGTTGAATGGAAGTCTGGCAACTACAGAATTAAAGAAACCACATCCATCCAGACTGGAAAGAGGGGTGCAGACATGGAACCAGCCTGTCCCTCACCCACATGTGGTGTATAAAAATTTGGGAGGGATATCTTGGGAGAGATATCCATACCAGGCTCCCCAGCATAGGGTTCCAGTCCCAGGAAGGTAAGTCCCCACAACTTCTGAATACAAAAACCAGCAGGGATTGAGTCAGTGGAAGAAACTGCTGAAGCCCCAAGCAGTTCTCCTTAAAGAATCCACACACAGACTCATCTACTCAGACTCATTCCCTCTGAGCTCCAGCACCAGGGTAGCAGCTTGAAAGGCACCAGTGGCATATGGGGAGAAACTGAAATGTCTGGCATCAAGGCCAGCAGAGACTATTGTTTCTTTTCTAAACCCTCCACACAGAGCCAGCAAGCTGGTGCCATATCTGAGACTCCATCAACCTGGCTACACTGTATGACCTGCCTTTAAGATCCCCAGAGACTCCACCCCACCAACTTACAGGCCCGCCCAAGCTCTTTTCCATATGAATAGCTGGTCTTGGCTCAGGCTGCACAGTTTCCTAAATCCTATCAAACAAGCAACAGCTGAGCTCCAGGCCCAGCACTAGCAGCAGCCAGCCTAGATTCACAGCTTGGCTTCACCTGGGAATCTCCAAGCCCAGCACAAGTTGCAAATGTCTCAGATTGCTTTATAGCTCAGACAGGTGCCCCGGGCAAAACACAGGTGGAGGCTGACCTTGGCCTGCACCACTCAGGAAACCCCAGGCCAGCACATCCAGTGAATAGCTACAGACCACATCAGAGCATCACCACCCTGCACCTGCACAGTTGATCTTCCACAGAGGGCAGAGGTTGATGGTCAACAATCACAACTAGTCTTTGCAGCTGACTGGCCTGGGTAAATCCCTCCCATTGATCAGCCAACAACAACCAAGGTTCATTTACAAGAGGAGGGTGTACTCAGTCCACACACAGAACACATCTCAAGAACCCAGTTTCAGTAATAGAGGAGGCTGTGCCACTAGACCCTACAGGACACCTGCTGCATTAGGCCACACTACCGAGACACCAAGTCAAAGAAGCTCTACCTAATGCACAGGGAGGCTGACAAAATGAGGAAACAAAGAAACATGGCCCAAATGAAAGAATAGGTGAAAACTCCAGAAAAATGGAGATAACCAATGTATCTGATGCAGAGTTCAAAACAATGGTTATAGGGATCCTTAAGGAACTTAGTGAGGACCTCAGCAGCATGAAAAAAGACCCAGTCAGAAATGAAGGATACACTAATAGAAAAAAGAACGATTTATA
This sequence comes from Noctilio leporinus, assembly GCA_004026585.1. Lineage (NCBI taxonomy): Eukaryota > Metazoa > Chordata > Mammalia > Chiroptera > Noctilionidae > Noctilio > Noctilio leporinus. The sequence continues at coordinate 162,886 of PVIW01000841.1, forward strand.
GGGAAACAACAGCAGAGCGGATGAAACTGTGAATCAAATTGATTTGGAACATAAGGAAGGAAAAAACAACCAATCAGAACAAGAAATAAAAAAAATCAAAAGAAAATGAGAATATTATAAGCAGCCTCTGAGACAACTTCAAGAGGTCCAATGTTTGCATCATGGCATGCCAGAAGGAGAAGAGAAAGAGCAAGAAATTGGAAATCTACTTGAGAAAATAATGAAATCAAGCTTTCTTGATTTGGTGAAGGAAATAGACATGCAAGTCCAGGAAACATAGAGAGTCCCAAATAGAATGATGCAAAGAGGCCCACTGGATGACACATCATAATTAAAATACCAAAGTTTAAAGATAAAGAGAATCTTAAAAGCATCAAGAGAAAAACACTTAGCTACAGGGGAGTTCCCATTAGACTATCAGCAGGTTTCGCTAAAGAAACTTTGCAGGCTAGAAGAGATTGGCAAGAAATATTCAAAGTCATGAAAAGTGGGGTCCTATAGCCAAGATTGCTCTACCCAACAAAGTTATCATTTAGAATCAAAGGACAGATAGCTTCCCAGACAAGAAAAAACTAAAGGAGTTCATCATCACCAAACCATTATTATAAGAAATGTTAAAGGGACTTATTTAAGAAAAAGAAGACCAAAACTATGAACAATAAAATGGGGAAAATACTTATCTATCAACAATCTAAAAACAAATAAACTAAGCAAACAAGAAGAACAAAGGCAGAACTGTGGATACAAGAGTGTTTTGATAGTTGCCAGATGGGAGGGTGGTATAAGGAATGGGTGAAGAGGTGAGGGGATTAAGAAGTACAAATAGGTAGTTACAGAATAGCCATGAAGATGTAAAGTACAGTATAGGAAGTGGAGTAGCCAAAGAACTTAAACTCATGGTCCATGGATATGAACAATGGTGGGGGGATTGCTTGAGAGAGTGGCAGTATAAAAGGGCAAAGGAAGAAAAATAAGGACAGCTATAATAGCATAATCAATAAAATATAATTTTAAAAAGGAAAACATTAGGCAATCAAAGGAAAAAATCATTATACATGTGAAAAAATTAAGTTAGATACTAATGTTACAAAGTATACCAAAATGTATTTCCAATGAGTTAAAGAGCAAAATATTTTTAGGTGCTCTAAGACAATAAGAAAATAGAGATAAATATTTAACTTTTGAAAGTATTTTTATCAGTATAAACCAGTGAAAACTCATGATGGAAAAATAGATTTTACTACCTTAAAATGTAAAAGTCCATTTGAACATTACAAACAACAAAAATGAGAGATGCAAGCCCTGGCTGGTGGCACAGTGGATAAGGTTCTGGTCTGCGAACCCAAAGGTTGCTGGTTTGATTCCCAGCCAGGCAACATAACTAGGTTGCAAGCCAGGTCTCCAGCCAGGTCTGTAGCTGGAGGCAGGTGAAAGACAACCATATGTTGATGTCTCTCTCCCTCTCTTCCTCTCCCCCTTCCCCTCTCTCTGAAAAATAATAAATAAAATCTTTTTTAAAATTTAGAGATGCAAGTCATACACATATCCAAAAAAATGTTCAACCTCACTAGCATTCAAAAACAATTAAAATAACATCATGATAATATTTGCACCTGTTCAAATAGCAAAACTGTTTTAGATACTAATAACTAAGATTCTAGTGAGACATATACTATCATACTACTGATGGAAGAATAAATTGGTAAACTTGCTGAAAATAAATATATTACTATATGTTTAGAGCCTTTAAAATATGTTAAAAACTTGTGATCCAGAAATTATATTTCCAGAAATATAGCCCAAGGAAATGAGCAGATTCAATTCTCAATAAGAAGTTATATGGAAATATCATTTATAAGAATCAAAAACTGGGAAATAATCTAAACAAAAATAAAGCAAAGTTTTAATTAAGTAGACTCATATAATAAAGTAGCACACAGACAAATAGCACATGTTGAAGAATACTTAACAATAAAGATAAATGTTCATTCATGAAAAGAGAAAAATTATTGTTCCAAATTTGTTTAAAAAAAAAAAACTGAAATAGCAATGGGAATGAGGCAAAGAGGATGAATGGGAGAACAGTTTGATATTTAGAGAAATAGGATAGGCCCTCATTAAAAGGGTGGGTGGAAATATGGATGAATTGGAGATTATTCCCAGGCACTGGCTCAGGTATTGGGGGTGAATGGGAGAGACCAGAGATAAACTGAGTTATACATATGATAAAGTCATTTCATTGACCTGGTTTTCTCAAGTAGAAATATAAGCATTCTGCCCAATTCTTTTAATATCATTGGGTTTTAGCCCCCTTTACCACAACAGGGCTGTTTTAGCCATGGGTAAAATTCCACTGTACCTTGCATCTATGACATCACAGACCCTACACAGTCTACTTGCATTGAAATTATGTTCAAAAGCATCAAACTGCAGCTCTATGGAGATTAGATGGCTGGAAGATACCAATGCCATTGATTGCTGTATTGAAAATTTAAGTAGGTGATTAAAAAGTTAAAGAGAAGAGAAGAGTATGCAAAATATAATCTTGAGGCCCTGGCTGGTAGCACAGTGGATAAGGTGCCAGCCTGCAAACCCAAAAGTCGCAGGTTTGATTCCCCAGCCAGGGCACATAACCAGGTTGCAAACCAGGTCTCCAGTCAGGCCTGTGGCTGGAGGCAGGTGAAAAGCAACCATACATTGATGTTTCTCTCCCTCTCTGCCTCTCTCCCTTCCCCTCCTTCTGGAAATAATGAAATAAAATCTTAAAAAAAAAAAAAGATAATCTTGAAAAAAAATTAAACCATTAACCATGTCTACAATACACGTCATACTCAGAAGAGTGGAGAGAGGGGTGCAATAATGTGAGAAACAGCATTAACATCTCAACAGCTTTTGCCTAAGCTCTTGAGACTATGAGGCATAGTTTGAAAAATAGATGTACTTTCTCATAATCTCCATAAATTATTTCATTAAGCAAAGTAGGTATTTATATTATAAGAACTTAAAGTAAGATTTACCAGGGTTAGGACTCAGATTGGATAATCTATGTGCATGTCATTACAATTGGCTGTACAGAGTATGTGACAGTCTGTGTACAACATCCATGCTCAAAGAAGTCCTCTAAATTTCTCTAAGTTATACATATATTCCAACTGAGCCCAACTGCATAAATCTTACACTTACAGCTCAGTGATAATATTAATCTTTCCAAAAACTGTATTTGTAAGCTAGTAGTGGTTTCTTTCTGTATACTATAGAATATTTGGTTTCATGGAGGCTAAAAAATATTCTATGAAAAAAATAGGACTTAGATTGCCCTTTTAGTGTTCCTTTCTTAAAGTTTCCACTAAGAAGGAGGAATAATGGCTCAAATTCTGTGACAACAAAGCTCAGTGAAATGAAAGAATTGGAAGTCAGCCAACTTAATTTTCAATCCCCAATCTGTGTTCACAGAAAATTATTTAACTTCTTTGAGACTCAGTTCCATATATGTAATTTGGAGGGAAAAATAACTTTTTAGAGTTGCTGTAAGGACAAGAGATACTGTAATGCATCATCATTAAAGTAAGAATTTATTGTTCTATATATTTTCTGTATATATATTTTCTCAGATAATCTTCAAAACAATCCCATTCTTTTCCCCATTTAAAAAAATTAGAAAACAGAGGCATGAAGAGGTTAAACAACTTGGCCAGAGTCACATGCCTACCAGAAGATCTGGGATGCAAGTCTGGACCGTCTAACTCCAGAGGCTAGGTTCTAAATCACTACATCAACTTACTTCAAAGGGGTACCCTTTAAGTAGAAGCTGTTAGAAATAATAATAGCTGTTGTTGCTTGTTGTTTTTCTTCTGACTTGCATTAAGAGTGTTGCTTATCAAAGAGCTCCTTACCAGTTCATAATCTCGTAGGCAATGCTGTTTTACATTTATTTTCAACTCAAGATAGAACTAGAATATCATAAATACATGTGAATTGGTTAAAAAATAACTCTTTAAATGGTTAAAAGTATTAAAAATATAAATCCCAAAGCTATTGCACCTTACAGTTCAAGGTAAAATAGAATGGCTGATGTAAATTGTACCAGTAGACCATCAACATAAACCATCAGGGCACTATATATTACTAAGCAACCTCCACACTGTAATATATCTTGATACAAGCAATACTTTTGACACCAATCACTTCCCAAGATAAAATACAGCCTGCAGGGGAGGAATTTCAATATCACATAAAATGGCACCATTCTACAAAAGAAACATTCATTTCACACCAAAAAAAAAAAAAAAATGCTCACCGAGTAATGCTACCAGACACAAAATAAATGCAGTTCTGTACTTCCCCCAAAATTCCAATATTTAGTCTTGTTTTCCACCTAAATATTAATTTCTTATCTACAAAACAAAGTGAATATTAAGAATCAATCTGTTCTCAAATTTTGAAATAACTATATGTTTACTCTATGTTCTTTTTTTTTCCTTAAGGAGTCATTAGAAATTCTTGGCCAAAATAAACCATGATACTAAACAATAGATACAATGCTGCTTATTAACAACAAACAAATTAACATACGTTATATATCTCTCTCCCACTCTCCTAACAAGCCATACATGGATGATACCTACTACTTGTTGTCAGATCTAAAAAGATTTTTCCTGACTAGTGCATTTATTACTTTTTAATTTTTTATTGACTTTATTGAGATGATGTTGGTTAATAAAATTGTATTGGTTTCAAGTGTACAATTCAATAATACATTATCTGTATATTGTATCAGGTGTTCATCATCCAAAGTCAAGTCTCTTTCCATCACCAATTATCCTCACTTTACTCTCTTCTACCACCTCTCTGCTCTCCCTCTTATAATCATTATACTGTTGTCTATGCCTATGATTGTTTTTACTTAATCCCTTCACCTTTTTTCACCCAGCTCCTCAACCCTCCTTCCCTCTGACAGATGTCAGTCTGTTTCTGTACTTATGAACCTGTTTCTATTTTGTCTATTTTGCTCATTAGACTCCACATATATGTGAAATCAATTATCTGTCTTTCTCCGATAGCATATACTCTCCAGTACACCTATGCTGTTGAAAAAGGTAAGATTTCTTTCTTTTTACAGCCAAGTAGTATTCCATTATGTAAATGGTGTAAATGTACAACAGCATTTTTATCCACTCACCTTCTATTGATGGACTCTTGGGCTGCTCCCAAACCTTGGCTATTGCAAATAATTCTATAGGGAACATAGGGGTGCATATATCCTTTCAAATTAGTGTTTTGGGTTTCTTCAGACATATTCCAGAAGTGGAAGTGCTTGGTCAAAAGACAATTTCATTTTTAATTTTTTGAGGAAATTTTGTACTTTTTTCCCCAGTGACTGCTCTAATCTGTGTCATACCAATAGGGCATGAGGGTTCCCTTTTCTCCACATCCTCACCAGCACTTGTTTATTGATTTATTGATAGTACCCATTCTGGCAGATGTGAGGTAATATCCCATTGTAATTTTAATTTGCATTTCTCTGATGATTAGTGACACTGAGCATCTTTTCATATGCCTTTTGGCCATCTGTATGTCCTCTTTGTGGAAGTGCCCATTTTCTAATTGATTGTTAGGTTTTTCGGTGTTGAGTTGTATAAGTTCTTTAAAAATCTTTGGATATTAACTCCTTATCAGATGTACCATTGGCAAATATGTTCTTTTATTTAGTGGGTTGTCATGACTAGTGCATTTAACACACCCTGTGACTAACATCGAGGCTGATATATTTTCTAGTATTACACTCAGCATGTGGCATATTTTAGGCTACTAAGAACTCCACAAATCTTACAGGCATATGTTATCACCATCCAACCACCATGAGGAGGAAACACGTGCTGGTGAGAGTTTAAAATGCTTTTCAAAAACAGAAAATGCATTTTGCATATTTTTAAATCTTAATTTAGTTCCATTAAAGTTTTTAAAATTCCATGAAAAATTACAGTGTTCCCCTCTTTTAAGTTTCCCTGACAAAAGGAACAATTATAACTTTAACCCTGAGGCAACAAAATTTAGTGAAATGAATGTAATGGGACCAACATGAACTAACTTACAACCCATCAAATTTAACGGTAATTTTTTTAATGTTATTCCATGCTACAGGCCATTTGATGGAGCTGGGAGCAAACTGTAAGTTATCATTTGATTTTACCAACTCTTCCTCTGATATACTTTAAAAAGGAAAGTGATTGCCCTCATACCTCTCTCATTCTAAGAACATATGCACAAGTAAAGCCAAATCAGATCAACTCTAACCACAGACCATCTCATTATGATTTCCAGTAGCAATTACAATGATTATGCATTTGAAGTCAGTGAATATTAAGAGAAGCACCAGCAAGGACAGAGCTATTTTTAATATGTATTCAAATTAGGCCCTGGCTGGTGGCACAGTGGATAAGGCGCCCACCTGCAAACCAAAAGATTGCTGGTTCAATTCCCAGCCAGGGCATATAACCAGGTTGCAAACCAGTTCTCCAGCCAGATCCGTAGCTGGAGGCAGGTGGACAGCAACCACACATTGATGTCTCTCTCCCTCTCTGCCCTCTCCCTTCCCCTCTCACTAAAAACAATAAAATAAAATCTTTTAAAAAATTAGAAGCTATTCTCAGCCTCAATCTTTTAGACTTTGCCTAGAAATAAGATTCTATATTGACTCACATAATTTTCTCAAAAAAATAATCACCCAAATTAGAACATTATTTCATACTTCAACCAGACTATTGGAACTAAAGAATACATTGGAAGAGAAGGGAGTTACATGCTCCCAGATATCTTGGAAAAATACATACATAGGTGAAATAACTACCAAGATTTTAGTTTTCATTTTTACCAATATTTTTATTGATTTGGATATTTTAAGTATGTCGGGTATCTCCCTTATGATATAATGTTGATTTTCTTAATTAAGATCTCCATTTCACTGCTATCAACTTCAACTGGTCCACTCAACTGTGGAGTATCACCCAGCAAGAAATCTCCAATATGAAACTTTGCAAAACCCCTTTTGACAAGTTCAATCATTTTCATTTTATTTTATTTTTTTCTTAAATATATTTTATTTATTTTGCTATTACAATTGTCCCATTTTTCCCTCATTTGCCCCCCTCCACCCAGTACTCCATTTCCTCTGGCAATGCCCCCCTTAGTTCATGTCCATGTGTCATACATACATATAAGTTCTTTGGCTTCTGCATTTCCTTTATTCTTCTTAACATGTCCCTGTCTATTCTGTAACCACCCATGTGTACTTTTTTTTTCCCTTTCACATCCAGAAAATTCACCATTTAATTACTGCCTTCTGTCAGCTTTTCACATCAAATTAATACAAAGTTTTCATTATTTCAAAATGCCTATATTAATTTATTTGTTTAAAGAATTACTCTTTTAAGTAATATGAATTGCAATATTACTAAACACATGCAAAATACATTTACACACATTCATATTTTATACATATTTAAAGCACATACTGGATTTTGAAGAGTTAAAAAAGTTAAAATATGCCAATTGCTTATATAATTATTACATGTTAAATGATAGTATTTTAGATATATTGTAGCAAATTAAGCAGTTTTTTCTTCTTTACTACTGATCTTACTCTAGAATGTTATTTTTGTGAAATATATCACAGAAATAGTGTATTGCAGAACTCACTTTTGCGAGTGTCCTGGAGACAGTGCTGAACCCATAATAAAAAATGAATTTGGTTTTTGAGTCAGATCCTACCACCTCCAATAATATAACTCAACTTAATTTTAAACTACTGGAACTATAACTTATTATTTTTGGAGTTTTCCATCTTAAATAGATTTATTTATTTATTTATTTATTTAGGCTGTGCACAGGTCTTACTTCTTTCAGTACCCTCTGTTTTTCCTCTACATGTGTTTTACAAGTTGAAGCCTTCAGAAATAATGGCACTTGCAGTGCTCAGCTGGTCCCCAGAGTAGGAATTATTTTGTCTACTAAGTTGAGGTAAAAAAAAAAAAAAACACCCTAGGATTCAAATAATCTTGTATAATAGTATTCTAACAATTTTTTGAACTTGTGGTTGACTTCCTATGTGGTCCTAAACTAACCCCTGAACTATTAAGAGTCTGTTGAGGTAGAGATTAGATATGTTCACATTTCAATAATAAAGTTTACTACAGCATTAATTCCTTTTCCCAAGCATCCCCAGTTTGGGGGCTTTCATAACTGGAAATGTATATTTCCACAATTTAGTTGAAAGGAATCTCATCTAGTTTACATGCTAATATGAGAATATATATTGCCTATGTACACGAATCATAGATAGTAGTTTGCAACTTCCATCCAAATTGGTCTTCATTCTCAGCATCTTATCTAACCTAATGATTGACTGATCTCACAACACATCAATGACCAGTTGGTTGCTATTTAAAATATAAATTGCTAACAAAATACATATATTAAACACCCACAAATAAGCACATATTTTGTAACAGTGAATAAGAAAGATAGCATGCATTCTATGTAATATACATTCACATTTTCTTACTTTTTTCTTCATCCTTAACTGCATTTGATTTTTCTGAGTTATTGCAAGTAACATGCTTTTCCCATATTGTGAAATAATTCCAATCTAAGAAAACTTAACCTGTAGTAATGCAGATACAAGCAAATTATACCTTATTTAGTAAAACCTATTTATAACACAATCATTTTAAAGCATTCATAAGTTAAAGTTGGTTCTTACCTATGTCTTTTGATTGGTGTATTTAGTCCATTTACCTCTACAGTTTTATTGATAGGTACTTATTCATTATTATCTATTTTCCCCTTTGTACCTGTGTTCCTGCTGTCTCTCCGTTTCTTCATTTTCTTAAAGCAGACCCTTTGGCATCTCTTGCAATGCTGGTTTAGTGGAAATGTATTATTTTAGCCTTCTTTTGTCTGGGAAGCTCCTTATTTCACATTCCATTTTGAATGAGAGCCTTGGCTGGGTAGAGTATTCTTGGTTGCAGGTCTTTGTTTTTTACTGCTTGAAATATTTTTTGCCATTCCCTTGTGGCTTGCAGTGATTCTGTTGAGAAATTAGCTGATAACCTTATTGGAGCCCCCTTGTATGTTATTAGCTGTTTCTCTCTTGCTGCTTTTAGGATTCTCTCTTGTCTTTGAAATTTGCCATTTTAATGATGATGTGTCTCAGATTGGACCTATTTGGGTTCATCTTCATTGGGACCCTCTGTACTTCCTGCACTTGCATGACTTTTTCTCTCCTCAAGTTAGGGAAGTTTTCTGTCATTACTTTTTCAAACAAGTTTTCTATACCTTGCTCCTTTTCTTCTCTTTCTGGTATCCCTATGATACAGATGTTATTATGTTTCATGTTGTCTTGTAGTTCTCTTAAAACCTCTTCATTCTTTTTCAGTCTTTTTTCATTTTGTTGCACTGCCTGGGAATTTTTTTCTACATTGACCTCCAGATTGATAATACGATCTTCTACTTTCTCTAGATTGATTTTGATTCCTTCTACTGTGTTCTTCAATTCAGAAATTATATTCTTCACTTCCTCCTGGCTCTTGCTGATGGCTTCTATGTCTTTTTTAATGCTGGTGTAGTTCTCATAAGTTCCTTGTAGCTTCCCTGGAGTTTTTTGTAGCTCCCCTGGAGTTGTTCATAGTTCCCCTGGAGTTGTTTGTAGTTTTCTTTGAACTCGCTGAGCTCACTGAGCTACTCTATCATCATTATTTTAAATTTCATGTCTGATAGTGTGCTTGCCTCTATTTCATTTTGCACCTATCCCTTGGGATTCCTCCTTTCTTTTCACTGAGGGTTTATTTCTTTTTCTCCCCATTTTAGTGACTCTTGTTTGTTTCTGCTTCTTGGATTGGTCTGCTTTGACTTACTGTCTTAGTGGTGTGACCTTCTGTGGTATAGTCCCATTTTAAGGAGAGGGCTCTGGAGCATCCCAGTTGTCATATAATCAAGAATTTAATTGGGTTTTACCCTTGCTCCTGGAAGGGAGACACGAGATGCTTGGGATTTCCTGAGGAAAAAAAGGAGTGTCTTAGCCCTGGCTGGTGGCTCAGTGGATAAGGCTCCAGCCTGTGAACCCAAAGATCACAGGTTCAATTCTCCAGCCAGGGCACATAACCAGGTTGCAAGCCAGGTCTCCAGCCAGGTCCATAGCTGGAGGTAGGTGAAAAAAGCAACTATACATTGATGTCTCTCTCACTCTGTGCCTCTCTCCCATCCCCTCTCTCTAAAAATAATAAATAAGATATTTTTTAAAAAAGAAAAGAAAAGGAGTATCTTTGTAATTCATAAGCTTTGTCTCATACCAGAGTTGATGCTAATTAAGCAACTCAAGGTAGGACACTAAAAAGTTCAGGACTTCCCAGCCTCTGGGGTGGAGACAGAATTCAATTATGTAGACAATGATTCAACCAGTCAGGCCTACAAAATGAAACATCAATAAAAACCCTGGGCAAGGAAGCTTGAGAAACCTTCCTGGAAGGTAAATGTATTTATCTGCCAGCAGCCTGATGCACCATGATACCCTGGGGACAAAACATGGAAGTTCTGCATTCAGGACCTGTCCATAACCAGCCCTATGAGTCTCTACAGTTGGCTGGTCCAAATTCATACTCTTGATAATAACACTGTAATCAGGTAGAGCTCTTTCCTGAGTTTTATTAGCTATTCTAGCAAATTATTATATCTGAGTGGAGAAGGAGTTATGAGAAATCCTTGGATTTGTTAGTCAGATATGCAGGGGCCATAGAAACTTACAAATTTTCACATGGCATCTGAAATGAGGCAATTTTATTGGGAGCACATCCTTAAATCTGTGGTGTCTGATGCTAACCTTGGGGGTTAACATCCAAACTCTACTACACTACAGCACCCACAAAAAAAAAAAAAAGAAAAGAAAAGAAAACAGAATGTCCCTAGCAGCTATCTAATGCCTATTACTTATTTAGGCCTAAAAATGGTTACGAAAAATCTGAAGGAAATGTATCAACTATTACAATTCTATATCTGGGTTTCTATCACAAGAGGCCCACCCTCCAGAGATAATGCCATTATTTTTAGGGGTCCCTCTTCATAGAGGCAAAATAAATTATTTCATAGTAAAGTAATTTAGGTATGTTTGCATTTATCTCTTGCAACTCTTTTGCTTTTGTTTTGTGGGTTTTTTTTTTTTTTTTAGCTAGAATATATTAAAACCTAAGATTATAGTGAAACAATTATACATGGAGCATTATATCATAAGGTAAAGTTATCCACTTTACCCCAAAATATAGTCAATACTTAATCTTTCTTTGCATTAGAAATTACTGATTTATTTTTGTGTTATGGTTCCTCTATGTGAAAATTTTCTAAATTTTGCATTCCTTGTTATTTATAAAGTGTTTTATATTTTTCCAAAAGAAAATCCATACAAAAACATTTTTTATTTGGTAAGAGAATAACAATTACAAAAATGGGGTGGGGGGAAACTCAGCAATAAACAAGAGAAAAATAAATGATTTCTTCAAAGTCATGCCATTTTTTGAAGCTAATAAGTGCCATATGTGGGATTTTTGTTGCAGAATTGGGGGCTATTTCTGCCAGTTACCACTATTTCCATCATTGGCATTGCAGTCAGTGATTTCAAAGGGTATTTAGAAGGAAGTAATTAAAGAACACAAGTCAGTTAGAATAAGAGTAAGCAATGAAATCTTACTTTATGCAACATTTCATATTGACCATTTTCAAATAAGCATGACATAATGCTAAGACCTATGGAGACTTTATATGATAGCATAGAAAAAAATGGGGAATGATACTCACCAAGTTACTGATGGTGAAAAGTACTGGGGAGTAGAGAGTAACTTTGGCATTTTACCCCGCATATTTTGTATGGTTTGAAATTTTTATAATACTCATGTCTTACCTTTGTAATTATGTCAACTTTGAAACCCAAAGACATCTGAGAAGACATGTGCTGTTTTTAAACTCTTTGTTTTGGATAATTCCAAAAGACAATAAAAGATAATAATAATTAACCAAAAATGCTCTTCTCCTCAGCCATTGTGTGCTAATTTCTGGGAAAATGTTTGTGGATCAAAAATAATCAGACTAAACCTAATAATATTTTAAAATTTGAGGGATGAAAAACTAAGGGGCCTGGGCATTTGCAGATTGCATTCTGTAAATAAGCAGCACAGAGGACATGGCACCCAAATCAGCAAAATCACAAAGGGTATAAATAGGTCACAATGGATTCAGTCACTGTAGCTTTATAAACTAGGACTGAAGCTCACCAGATGCAAAACAAGGGGGCTTTTAAATTAAATAATCTCAATAGAGTAGGAGCATTATAACGGGTATTACTGAGGATGTGTTTAGAACAAACATGAGAACTCAATCCAACATAATAAACCCATTTCAATCAATTTACATACACAGCACATCTGTAATCAATATATGGCATTAAATACAAAATAAATGAATTGTCAAAGTTCAAAACCATCTTATGAGGAAATTAAATACTTTTAAGAATAAAAAAAAAAATCCAAAACAGAGTTAGAATATGACTGGACCAATGAAAAGATAATTACAGGATTTAAAATCTCATAGAGGGCAGGACAGGTATTGAGGTTTGGGAATGAAACAAAAGGATGAACACCCTTCAACCCTGTCAGCACATCTGAGGCTGTGCACAACTGACCTTAAAACATCTAAACTGAAGCTTTGCATGCATGTGAGAACTGAGCCGAGTGCCTCCACCCCACCACTGTGATATTCTGGCCCTCTTTTACCTTTTGAAGGTTATAACAAGACTCTAAAACAAACTTCTGCTGGTGTCCCTGACATTAGATTGACCATGAACCAGAAATATTTTAGTATCTATCTGCTCTTAGATAGACATTATTATTGATATGCCCTTCTAGCAACAAAAGTTCTTGAGGCCTTCATGGATGTGTTACAAGTTCTATCTCAATTTCCTAAGCCTACTTTCTCTGTTTAGAAGTGGATTAATTTTAATAATCAAATACACAGGGTCAGGCATCTTGATACCATGGTATCAGGACCAAATAACATCAGCTACCATCTATACCAGCAGGCAAAGATGAAATGTAGACTAATGACAGTGTCTAAATCAAAGAAAATACAATAGAGAAAGGCTGAAAGAGACAAGGAGGGAATCAAGGAGGAAAGAGAGAGCAAGCAGTACACCGTGCATTTGAGTGGAACATGGAGTCAAAATGGATAATTTATGCCTAAACCCATGGGTCTTCCAGAGCACAAGCTTATATTGGACAGGAGCAGTGTGATTTGGTAGAAAACATGATTGATTTGATGTCAGAAGGTTTGGCTTAACTAGCAATGTGACCTAAGATGAGTCACTTAACCTTGGCCTCAGTTCCATTTTTAAAATAAAGGCATTAAATTAGATTATCTTTATATTTCCTTCAAGATCTAATATAGTGTGATTCCATTTCTCTTTTTGCTGTATAGCAATTATAATCAAATCATCAGACAGAAAAGAACCTCAGCAGATTATGAAATTAATGAGGATAAAATGAAACCCAGGATTTAAAATCTCCTTATAAACTACTCCATGCTCTACAAGTGTTACGTATTATTTTCTCCATTATTAATACAAAGCATCTGATGTAAAAATTCTAAAATAAAGAAACCTTTGTTCAAAATTTTCCAAATATCTAAATGTGAGGCCCTGTATTTCTACTTAAGCAAATTGCAAATGTGATATGTATTTACACTTTATTTCATCTTTTTCAAACCTCTACTTAGGGTTATTTTGAAATTCCTTAATGGAGTAATAGGTAACTTATGGTCATGTTTACCGTTTCAACTTAACTGTAAGTGTCCTGAGTAGAAACCTCATCATTCATCTATGTACACATAAACCGATGTCATATGAGAAAACATGGATGAAAATTCCTTAAAGAAATAGTACTCACTGAATGTTGGTTAAATTTAAATTATTTGAATCAAAGGTTTTAGGTTCAATAAGTTTTGCTGAACAGAGGTGTTTATATATGTAAAATGAGTCCACTGATGAACCCCTCTCAGGTTTACATCTAAGAGTTTAGTAGCTTTTAATCAAAAATAAAAGGAAACCCTGGCTGGTGGCTCAGTGGATAAGGTGTTGGCTTGCAAACCCAAAGGTTGCTGGTTCAATTCCCAGCCAGGGCAACATAATCAGGTTGCAAGCCAGGTCTCCAGCCAGGTCTATAGCTGGAGGCAGGTGAAAGGCAACCATACAATGATGTCTCTCACCCTCTCTGCCTCTATCCCTTCCCCTCTCTCTGAAAATAATAAAATATTTTTAAAAATTTATAAATAAACAAATAACTAAATATAAAAGAAAGGATACAATCCCATCACTACAGTCAGAATCCAAAAAGTATTAACTTGCCAAACATGTCTAGAGTGGATAATAACCTGATATCCCTGATCCTAATAAGAACTATAAACAAAACTCTATTATTTTTTTTTAATTAATGAAAAGTAAAAAATATATTGTGAAATAAATAGATAAACAATAGCAATTCTCTAGTTTATCAATTGCTTGGACTCCGACTCTGTAAAATGTCTAAAAATAAAACAACTGGGATGCAATTCATTTGTAAGTGCTAGATCCTATAATCTCATATTTTGCCTATATATCAGCATTACAATGACAAAAATTTGAATTGTCTGGCTCCCTGTCAACATAAAATTTAAACAGAAAAAATAATGCAACAGAATGAAAAAAGTAAAATCAAACTCTTTTTCAAATTTATACAAGCTCAGTCTCCAATTCATTCTTTGCAACAATCTCTGATTATACAATTGGGTGAAATTTATGTGAGCTTTTATATGTTATAAATTTCCTCCCACAGTATTTTAATCACTATAAACTTGAATTCCCTCCTACAATATTCTTGTGAATTCTTGAGTCCTTTAACTGATAGTAGTCATTGCTTTTTTTCTTTCTTATCTCTTTAATTCCTAGTCTTGCTATTACTGCCAAAACTACAACATCTTTTAAAAAGAAAAGTAAAAGAGACTACTAGTAGGTGACTTTTAAGATATTACCATAAACCATTCAGTAGTATAGCATTAAACACAGGGAACACTTTTACTAGCAATTCTAATATCTTCTTATTTGCTTTACTGGGCACATATTTGGATGTTCAAAATAATTTGCTAATAAAATGTCTGTTAAAGTTGATGCAGTAAGTTAGCCTGTAATTAGGAGGTATAGGACCTCACCAGGCTTAATTGGGAATGCCTGCCTTTAGTCTGTTTCCTAGATGAGAGAAAGCAATGTGCATTAAGGAAGAAGTTCAATATGTCAACGGGTAGAATGCACACAATACCTGTCTAATGGCAACCGGTTCATCATCAACCCCTTTATCATGATGACTTTGTCAACTGTTTGTTCATTAGTGTTTCAGGCACAAACTCTGCAGGCAGATACCAAATTATAATAAATGCCAGCTATTACAGAATAGGAGGGGCCATGCAAATAAGACTCCAAATCTAGAAAAAAAAAAAAAGTGTAAAAATATAAACATAGTTAAACATTTTCCTTTGATAATGTCTTAGATTTTACAACCCCAAGATTTCATTTCAAAAACTTATACCAGTAATTTATTATTACTAATATTATTTATTATTATTAATGCTATCCTGCTGATGAAACTTGTTAATGCTGTTAATATCTTTTTCTTCATTATATTTGCAGAATGCGCCAATGAAAGAAATTCAAAATAAATGAAAATAGTACTTTAAAATGAATGTATTTAGAGAGAGTATCCTTAAAATTATATTTATAAACTGATTGAGGGGGATACTTTTAATTTTAAAAGTCCCTTTAAAGGATTTATTAGAGGGTTTAACTTGAAAAACATTTAAAATATAACATTTTAGGAAACACATTTACTACTAAAACCTACATTAATAAAATTCCTAATTTAGTCCAATTATCTGCAGATTTACTTAGGTCATTGCTTGACGTAGGTCCTGTCCACCATATCATCAGTACATGATAGCAATACTCTCCATTTGATTAAGGAAAAGCATACAAGCTCTGAAAATTTAATGAACTCTGTTCTGTAAAGTGAGTCTGAAGAACAAAGGGCTGTTGTTATTGTGTGTGTTTGTGTTTTTACAGTTATTGACCTACAAACATTTAGTGCTAATTTTCAAACTCAGGAACTAAAAGATTCTCAGGTCTATATGCTAAGAAAAAAAGAGAAAAACATGGACTGTTTTAATACACATATTCTCCCAAAACTTAATTTTAACCATGGAATATGACCTCTATCTTCTCCTATTAACATCTGCTAACAATTAGCAAAGCCTAACATTTCTCCTCCTTCTGTAGTGACTAATCAGAAATAAATGTGACATATCCTAAATCCCAAAGCAGAAATGAAAAAGAGAAGACCAGGGAGCATAGATAATCCAAAAATCCTAAATAACCTAGCGGTGGTAACTTTCTACTAAGTTCTAGGATGCACAGCTTTACTGCATTCTCATCCTTTAATTTTAGGCTTTAGAAACAGAGCATGCATATCCTCAAAGAGCAGAAAATCAGAGGCCCTATTGTCTAACACTAAAGGAAAAGGTGTTCATCTCTTCCATGACAGGGTTGTTTCATTGGTTTAAAATTACAAAAATCTCCATTTGCACCAACTTGTCTCCCAAACTCTCAGAAGAGAATGAATGTATCCTGCTAGTTTTTCAGCAAAACCAAAAAAAAAAAAAAAAAATCATCTTCCAGTAATGAAGCCTAAAATATGTATTTCCCAAAGTCATTATCACATACATATTTCATCCATTCTTTCAACATAGGCAGCCAAATACAATAAATATCATGAAGTAAAATCTGAATCTCTATACATTCAACTGAATAAGCATTTATTAAATATAGTAGTTAAAAGCATAAGCTTTAGAATCAGAAAGATCTGAGTTCCAAGTGTGACAAGGACAAGACCTTTTGTTAACAATGTGAGTTTGGAAAATTTACATAAT
Source organism: Noctilio leporinus (assembly GCA_004026585.1). NCBI lineage: Eukaryota > Metazoa > Chordata > Mammalia > Chiroptera > Noctilionidae > Noctilio > Noctilio leporinus. The sequence goes on from PVIW01000841.1 coordinate 179,929, forward strand.
TTCTTTGAGTCATAATTTTTTCATATATGATATAAGAATAATGAACTATTATTGTGAAGATTAGATGCATGTAAAGTGCTTAGCATTTTGCTTCTTGACCTCTTGAATAGAGTAATCCCACCCTCTATAGGAGACTTTGCACCAGGCTGGTTTGTTGTTGGGTTTTTCAAATGTGTTATATATTTATACTTATTATATACATAAATACATTTAATTCTGCTTTTCCTTCTTTCCTTTTTCACTTATGCACTTTCATTCTTTTTTTCCTTTTTCTCCTCTCATTCATCTCCAAATTTTCTCTCCCAGATGAAAACAGATAAAGGAATAAAGTGACAAAGAGGAAAGTTGTTCAAAAAGTATTCAGAATTTGAAGGAAGAGGCAATTTCCCATTCCTCCTACCTCCATCTACCATACACACATGCACACATACACACACACACACACACACACACTTATTCACACACACATAATATTTACTTGGCTTTAATTCACTCAAATGATTGAGCTGCAAAAGACCTACCATATACCAAAGTAGCCAAATCTGAGTCACAATTTTTGCATATTATCTGTCATCAAATTTAACTTCTTTTTTTTTTTTTTTTTACCTTTTAGTAAGCTTCTCAAAATGAGAAAAATCCCATTTCAGCTCCAAAGTGAAGCTAACTCTTATTGTGATTATATAAGAAATTAAATCCCTGGGCCTCCATAGATTTCACATCTACATGGAAAGAGAGTAAAAGTTTGACCACTGTTTCTTTGAATAAAGAACAATCAAAGCAAAGAGATAACCTGTGAGTCATATAACAGCAACATTTGATTTTTAATTCCTCTGCCTCTCTCAACTGTATAATTGCTAAAACACTTTCTGTACCTTTATCACAAAGATAATGAATCCCAACTCACTTTGAAAAAAATCTACCAGTTATAGGGGCAAAGAGCTTAAATAGTCTTACATTTTCAGCAAGAACATATCCTTGGGGCACGTATCTAGTAAGACCCAAACATAAAATCATTGTATTCAAATTTCCATAGATCAAAGAATACATTTTCTTTTCTATGGGAATTCTTTAAGAGCCTTCATTTTACAATGGTACTGCATTCTTTAATTTGTTTTACATTTTGGTAAACATAGAAGCAAGATTATAACATAGAAAATGCATATGTATGGCACATATGTTTTTCCTTTTTTAACTTCCTTATATATGAACATCTTTTTCTTCAATTAAAAAATAAACTCCATCATGTGTGTGTGTGTATGTGTGTGTGTATATGTTTTAGTCTCTCACACATTGTAAGTAAAAGTGCTCAACAAAGTTTCATTTCATTTGCCAAATACAGAGAAGCTCATGATGAATGCCAAAACCAATGAGTACCAAAAGAATTTTCCCCTAAGAAATAATGTGCTTAGAAATAATTTTTGAATGTTCCCCAGAACTTTTACATTTTAATGGGCTAATATTAACTAAAGAGGTCAGTCATTTTGTAATACAGAACCTTAAAACTTAACAGACTTGAATTAAAAAGCAATTACATAAAAATAAAATAATTTAACTTCACTTTACCTGTACTCAGAGGAGTCCCTGGCATAAAGGGATGGTGGTGAGGTAGAGGAGGAGAGAGGTTAATTGTTTCCAAGATAATTTCAGGTGATTTTTCAGAAGTTTTCTCTGTTTTCTGTCTCTTAGTTTCATTAACACTGTTGAAGGCTCAGATTTAGGAAGTTTCACTAAAAACCTAACAAGAGAAACTTGTTTATGTCTATGTCTCAATATATTTCTGAAAGTGTGACATTGTTCATTAAATAGGTCCACATTTCAGCTGACTAGAGCTTTGGGTAGTGATACGTTTCCACAATTTTTTTAAAGATTTTATTTATTATTTCCAGAGAGAGAGGAAGGGAGAGAGTCAGGGAGAGAGAGAAACATCAATGTGTGGTTGCCTTTCACCTGCCTCTAGCCACGGGCCTGGTTATGTGTCTCGGCTGGGAATGGAACCAGCAACCTTTGGGTTCGCAGGCTGGCACCTTATCCACTGTGCTACCAGCCAGGGCCTTTTCCACATTTTTGAACTTCAACCCACTTATGGCACATTTCTTTTTCTTTTTTTCCCTTTTTTTTTTTTTTAAAGATTTTATTTATTATTTCCAGAGAGAGGGGAAGGGAAAGAGGCAGAGAGGGAGCGAAGAATCAATGTATGGTTGCCTTTCACCTGCCTCCAGCCACAGACCTGGCTGGAGACCTGGCTTGCAACCTTGTTATGTGCCCTGGCTGGGGAATCGAACCAGCGACCTTTGGATTCATAGGCGGGCACCTTATCCACTGTGCTACCAGCCAGGGCTCCTTTTTTTTTTTTAAATCTAATTTTACTACTGTTGAATTACATCCACCCCCTTTTTCCTCTCCTCTGTCCCCTTCCCCACCCATTCCCCTGCAAAGTCAATCCCACTTTGTCCATGTCCATGGTTCTTCCATGCTAGTTCCTTGACTAAACTGCTCCTCTTCTTTGCCTCCTCCTCCCCTTTCCCTCTCTCCCCTCCCCTCTGCCCACTGAAGTTCTATTCATTGTATTCATGTATCTGGTTCTGTTTTGCTTATTTGTTTATAGCAGCGCTATTTACAGTAGCCAAGTGCTGGAAACAGCCTAAATGCCCATCAGTGGATGATTGGATCAAAACACTTGGGTGCATTTCTTTTATCAGTGCAGTAGACACTTCCTCCCTTCCCTCCTCCTCACCAGAAGACATTTCCTCAGCCACTGTCTGCTGCTGCTTCTTTTGCAGTCCCTGCAGTTCCTCAGTGCTGGACTCTGCTCCACGTTACTCCACAAGCACTTCAACATCTTCATCACTGACCTCTAGGCCCCTGGACTTGTGCAAGGACACAGTGTGCTTTGCTCCAGGGCTGCCAGGGTCATCCTCAAAGCCCTCAAAGTCCCCTGGAGTTTCAGCTTCTGGCCACTATTTCTTTTAGGCAGGGTCCATGGTCTTGTAAGAGGCTTCATGCCAGGCCCCACCTATGGGAGTAACACAGAGGAGGATATTAAAATGGTCCTTCCAGAACTGAGTGTCAGCTGTGTGTCTGAGGTTACTTAGAACACCTCTGAAAAAGGACCTTTGTATAGTTTTTTGAACTTGGGAATGACCCAGTGGTCCACAGGCCGGAGTAGAGGCTTTGGGTTAGGAGTAAGAACTTCCTGGTTATACAACTGACCCCTGCAGTAAGTCATCCTCCGAGCCTGGAGGGAGGGCAGGAGGGTTGCCCATAGTTAATAAAGCCCTTGGAGGCTGTTTGTTTTCCTCAACTATTTTTCACACTGGGGCCAAACGCTTTGTTCATCCACTGGATAAAGAACTGCCTTGGCCTGGCTGGTGTGGCTCAATGGAGAAAGCGCTGGCTTGCAACTCAAGGGTCGCTGGTTCAATTCCCAGCCAGGGCACATAACCAGGTGATAAGCCGGGTCTCCAGCCAGGTGTGTAGCTGGAGGCAGGTGAAAGGCAACCATACATTGACGTCTCTCTCCCTCTCTGCCTCTCCCCTTTCCCCTCTCTGAAAATAATGAATAAAATCTTAAAAAAAAAAAAAAAATGCCTTGCCACCCAAGCTTTACCAGCCTTCCACATCATACTTAACTTGCTTTTTATCACAATATCTCTCTTGAAAATTCACGGGATTTCATTGTGATTCACTAGTAGAGGCTTAAGTTTGAAATCCCCACTAGTGTCCCACACCACAGAGTCAGCCTGTCCTTCATCAGCTTATGCCCTGGCAGCGCCTTCTCCCCTTGAGTGGTGTAGGTTCTGTTGGGCATTTTCTTCCCCAGTCCCATCACAGTTAAACCCTTGTTGGGGGGAAAAACCCTCAGCCTCTACATACTCCCTAAACTTGGTGACACAGCTTTAGGCAGCTTCTTTTGTTGGCACCGTGGCCTCTCCTCGCCTCACCGCACTAGGAATGCCAGTTCTCTCTAAATTTGTTGAACCACATGAGTGGCTGTAAACACTGGTGCTCTCACCACTTGTTCCAGGTTTGTCTTTTAACAGACCAGAATGCAATTGCCTTGTTTTGTTGCAAACTATTGCCTCAGAAATGCTATCACCTGTTAATTCCCCTGCAATCCAGATGTGCAGCAATTTTTCAACTTTTTCCAATGTCTGTGAACATTGCTTCCTCACAGACTTTACACCTTTAGCAACACTTGCTGCTTTAATCACATCCTTATTTCTCATTATCATCAAGATCATCGTCCTTGGCATCTTCAACAGAAGAGTGTTATCAGTCACACCTACACCACTCTCATACGTAGCTACAATCTCTTCTTTATGATGGTAGTTCGTATTAACTGCCTTTTAGGCTTAGTGGTATCACTCTTAATCTTTTTTCAACCCATGGTTAGTGCTTAAAAGACAGAGAAGTACAAGACGGTTAACAACGAATATGTGGGGATTCTGTAACTGTTCACAAGCTACCCTGACACTGACGCATCGACCTCTGTTTCACCGTGAGAGGGGCCCTGAGTGGCGAGCAAGCAGCAAGTGATGCATTTTCTCTTGCTGGGCAGCAGTACAAGATCCGGCAAGTGGGGCAAGCCCCAACAAGTGATGAGTGCTGAAACATTTTTTTTCTCACCAAAACGCAATGAGTACAGGGTTTGACAAGTTCCGAAGCTGACAAGTACCAAAGTATGACTCTTTATTGAGCGCCGACTGTGTGGCGTTCCCTGAGCTAGGCATAGGAGAAGAGCAAAGGTACACACAGTCTCTGCCTCTATAGAATTTACAGTCTAGGACAGGTGAATGAAAGCAAATATGTGTTTAACTCTCATTGAAGTATCCATTGAGCACCCAACGTAGGTCAGGAACAAATAATTACCCACATATCTTTGCATTTACAATTGTGATCACTGTTCAAAGTAAACAAGCTGCTATGAGTTCACACGTGAGATGCATTTGGTTATCACAGCAGGTCTTTCTAAATTCAACCAAGAAGTTCTTGTGAAAGGAAGAGGTTGCACAGAGCTGTGGACTCAGCCTGTGTCCCACCCAGGCGAGAGCTCTCCACCTGCCCTGTGTGCCTGCGGGAGGTTCTGCTTTCACTGGAGCTGCCAGCAGGCTCCGCCGCCCCAGCCTCCACCGCGGCTGCCCTGCGGCCCGTTTCTCTGCAGCGAAGCTGTTTTCAGACTGAGAGCAAACTTCAGACACCCAAACCAGGTAACAAAATCTCAGTTTTTAAAACCACTGCAGAATGTTTTGGCTAATTATCCAGTGTACCTATGACTGAAACATGTTTCAGTGTCTGATAGATGCCTGTTGAAACTCGCCTGCGAGGTCTGCTATCGAAGGGGACAGCAAAAGGAGTAATACCACCTCCAGTTTCCACTGTAAGAGTCTGCTGGACAACGGGTCCACCCAGCTTTGAGATATGTCTAGTTCAATGAGGGAGAGGGTGGACCGAGGGCAGGTCCCTACAGATATAAAATATGACTCTAAAGTGAGCTAAACTGCTTCTCATAAAGACCTTCTATTAATAACCCTTCGGGATTTGATGGATCACGTCAGTGGAACAAATAAAAAGATGTTCGTGTGAATTGAGGGTGGTGGCCCTTCCTTTCCAAGAATCAGAAAGGAGGGACCAGCCCCACCTTACGCCCCTCTCCAACCCGCTCACCAGCAGTGCTGGAAAGGGGCCTCTGGGGCCTGCGAACACGGAAAACTCGGTCTGCTCTCTCAGGAGGGGAGGTCTGCACACAAGCCGGCAGGCATGCAGAGCCGTTCCACCAGGCACGTGCTGGCACACTGGGCCAAGCTGTGACATTACGTGCTAGAGGACGAAAACCACAACAGCGAAGAGGAGAAAATTTGGAACCCTGCCCTCCTCCTTCACCCTCATCTAGCTTCCAATCTCCATTTCAACTGCCCCCAACCCCAACCCCCCGCAAAAAAACAAACAAAAAAAAATGTAACTCAGAAAAGGCAAGCAAGAGATAGCCCACCACCACGTATGCACATGTAGATGGGCTGGAAGGGTAAGTCGTTTCTTTGAGCTCATCTCACATGCATCCGGCTGAATATAAATTTCCCTCTATCTCATCAAGCTCTCACTGTTTGGCCTCCTCTGACTGATATTGGCTCATCATACTTAATCTAGGGTGAAATTTCCTCGTCTGAGCTAAATTACTCGCAGCCATCAAGGGAAGCGATATTTATTTTTCGTGGGGCTAATGACCTGTCCCCCAGACCCACCCACTGATGGTTATTTACTGGGGCCCAGATGCTTGAGCTCAAAATGAGTGCTAATGTCAGCAGGTGCCATCCCTCATTCAGCTCAGTGATTGAATTGGAGCGATCCCATTGACATTGACTCGGTGACTTTTAAGGCCATTACCCTCAGCCAGAGATGAACCTCTCATCATGGCTATGACAGTGACAGCTGATTAGCGACAAATTACAAGCAGGAAGGTGCAAAGGCTTCACTGGGCTGGGCAGGGCAGGACCAGTGGTAAGGGTGAGAGGTATGGGGGGAAGAGCAGGAAGAAGAAACGGATGGAGAGACGAAAAGAGAGGAAGCAGGGACATAATCATCAGACTTGCCACTTCTTTCGTGTGTTGTTTATGAATCCTTAACTACCACCCCTGAGTTTATTTATGTTTCACACCCATTTATGTGTTGTAGTAAACACAGGGAGATTTCTACATACACACACAGATAGTCATGGCTCAACACATAAACCTTAAACAGGCAAGAACTCTTATCTAGGAAATTTAGATCTTAAAAGAGACATTTTAAAAAGTAATCCACAGACTATTCAGGCACAAAAATATATATTATCACCCTGGCTAGTGGCACAGTGGATAACGCACTGGCCTGCAAACCCAAAGGTCACTAGTTCGATTCCTAGCTAGGGCACATAACTAGGTCTTCAGCCAGGTCTTCAGCCAGATCCATAGCTGAAGGCAGGTGAAAGGCAACCACACATTGATGTCTCTCTTCCTTCCCCTCCCTCTGAAAATAATAAATAAAAATCATATATGTATATATATATATATATATATATATATATATATAAAAGCATGCAAAGCAAATAACTATTTTCTCTCTTTTTCTTTTTCTGTATTTTAAATTGCCCTAACAAAAAAATCCTTCTGGAATTTTTTTTGTTTAAAGAATGTTTTTATAGTTTCTAGTCAGACTGCTTTAGCAGGGCCTTGTATGGCTTGAAGAACATGTGTATGATACTCTAAATATTATCTTAAACTGAAGCTCATTTTTAAAGCCATCAATTCTTAAAACTGTTTATTCAGTAGAATTTAACTCCTAGCTTTTTTAGATTTTTACCTTCAATAGAAGAATTAATAATTATTTCCTGATCACCCTTTAAGTTGAACAAGTTTTATACTTTGCTTTTGTTAGGGGCATGGGGTGGTGTGTTGTTGTTTAAGAGATTTAAAAATTTAGTACCCACAGTGATAAAGCCTGATTGAAAATTCCAGACAACTTAAAATTTTGCAAGTTAAAACCTAAGAACTGAAAAACAATGATCATTGTTTGTCAATTATATATCAATAAAAATAAAATAAAACAAAGCAAACAAGCAAAAACTAGTGATGCTGATTTTGAGACCTGGACAATTATTACTAAGTAGCTCTGGCACCACCCCATGCAATGTGCTGAGAATGGGTTCTGGCCCACAGTCACTGTGTCCCTGAGCATAGTACCTGGCCGGAGGCCCTGCACAGCCCATGGCAGTTAACCCCATGGTGAGAAATACAAGCAGCCCGTGCACCCCCCGCCCACTGGTGCAAGGCAAGGCACTACACACAAAATCAAGAAAAATACATATATAGTGCCTCCTGCCACTTGATATTTATACTCTATCTCTTCTTTCCATCCTCCTTCCTTCCACAACTCGTGTTCTTGATTTCTCATACGCTGTCTTAGAAATACCTCCCACCTGTCTGGGACCACTCCCAACATATGTGGTAGCAAATGTAAAAAATATATTTTTTAAGATTTTATTGATTATTTTTAGAGAGAAGGGCAGGGAGGAAGGAAGAAAGGGAGAAAGACATCAATGTATGGTTGCATTTCACCTGCCTCCAGCTACGGACAGGCCTGGCTGGAGACCTGGCCCGGTTATGTGCCCTGGCTGGGAATCGAACCAATGAACTTTGGGTTTGCAGGCCAGCACCTTATCCACTGAGCCACCAGCCAGGGCTACAAAATATTTTTATCAAAACTATAACAAAACCTAACACCTCCTATAAGTGATAGCATAATCAATAAACCATATTTATAAAAAAAAAAAAAAAAGATACTATCATGCCTAGTTGAAGCTGGTTAAACATGTGGAAATGTGGAGAGGGTGCAGGTGGGCTGTGACTGGCCCTCACCAGTGGACCGGGGCTGGTTAAGCGCCTCTCTTCCCAGCTCTGTGGTACATGGGTCAGTCTGGAAGCTAGAAATTGGCCAGTGTGAGAATATTGACACTGTAGAAATTGGCAAATCCCACAAATCAAGACCTGTGTTGTACTGTTTAGTTTGTTTTCCTTCCCCAGAGAGCCAGGTGGTTACCATTCCCCAACACACCACTGAGTGTAACGCTTTCTGCTAATTATAGACATACCTGAACGCTGAACAAGGCCGGCCTCTGGAGGTTGGAGAGGGTAGAGAAAGGAAATATGGCCCTACTGCATGCTTCCCTATCTTCTTGCTGAGAATGTCCACTGTGAGTTTCCATGACAGATGTGCCTACTTAAGAATGAGAGACTGGAGAGTATTATGCTTAGTGAAATAAGCCAATCAATGAAGGACAAATATCATATGATCTCACCCATTACGGGACAATAATGAGCAAAACTAACAACAAGCAAAACAGAACCAAGTATATGAATACAAGGAATAGGCCTTCAGTGGTCAGGGGGAACAGGGTTGTGGGGAGGGGGGAGGCAGAGGCAAAGAAGGGGAGCAGTTTAGACAAGAACCTAGTATAAAGGAACCATGGACATGGACAACAGGTGGGATTGACTTTGGGGGGAATGGGTGGGTGGGGAGGGGGACAGAGGGGAGCAAAAAGGGGATGGATGTAATACAACAACAATAAAATTTAAAAAAGAAAAAAAAAAAAGAATGAGAGACAAAAGGGTCAGAAGTGTACTTCCTGTTAAGTCCTGTTACATAAGCATCCATGGTGGAACTGATGAATACTGAATAATCCTTGTCTTATGATGGAACAAAATTTGCAGCATTTTTGTTTGCCTCCTATTGGAAAGGGGCCTCTCTTATTGGACTAGGGATGTTCAAGGTAATCAAATGAAAAACACAAGCTCAGCTATCCCTAGTCAATAAAGAATACTGATCATTTTGAAACTGCAGAAAACAATAGAGTTTAGAAATCTCAGTCACCAGAGGCCTCTAGAAACCTGGGTTTCCCCTCATGTCCTCTGTCTCAGACAGTGATCGTACCATCCAGCCAGGTTCCCAAGAACCACCCTGGAGTCATTCTTAATGCTCCCCGGCCTTCGGCCTCAGCTCCTGCTCCACAGGAGCAGCAGACCCTGCAGCTCTTACCTTCTCACGTTCCTGTAGTTGCTCCACTTCCCTAGCCATGCAGCTATCAACCCAGTTCAGAGCACTGTTACCTCTCACCTTGACAATTCCACACACTGGTTTCCCAATGTCTCAGCTCAAGTCCTCCACTCGGGTCTCTGGGCAGCCACCGTAATCTCTGAAACAAAGAAGTGACTAAGACACTGTCCCTGAAATCGTGAGCAGCTTCCAGGGCCCTTAATGTGAGCTGCAGCCCTGGTGGACCTGACTCCAGCATCCTCTCCATAGTCGAGCCCCAATAACTCCTCCTCACTCCCCACGACCAGGCTATACTGAGCATCCCTGAGTAACTTCAGCATGCTGAGGCCGTTTGCCCTTGGGCTCCCAAGCATGTCACTGAGAATATTCCTTTTTTAAAGAAGATTTTATTTATTTATTTTTAGAGACAGGGAAAGGGAGTGAAAGAGAGAGACTCAATGTGTGGTTGCCTCTCCAGTGCCCCAAACTGGGGACCTGGCCCACAACCCAGGCACCCACCCTGACTGGGAATTGAACCGATGACCCTTTGGTTTGCAGGCCGGTGCTCAATCCCCTGAGCCACACCAGCCAGAGCTAGAATATTCTTACTCCTCTCCCCAAACTTTGCCTACTCTTATACATCCTGAAAATCCAAGACGACCTACAGGAAGCTTTTCTTGACCCCTACAGGATGTCCCTCCATTCTTGGTATTCTTCTAAGACTCTACAACAGCAGTTCTCACAATGTATTCGAACTACTAATCTCCGTTTCTGTTACTAACATGTCAAGTTTGTTCACAACTATATCATCTACTCCCTGCAAGTGATGTACATGTAATCAAGACTCAGTAACTATTCGTTGATTGACCAGATGAGCAAGATGGATTAAAATTCACAGTGAGTCCTGGCATGTAGAGACATAGCTGTCAGGCTCTACAGTGAGCAGGCTGTGTCTTCAAGACAATGGGTCTTGGACTTCAAAATGGTCCTTAGGCCTTCCCCAGCTCCCCATATCTTCCCCTTTGTGCACCGGGCAAGCTTCAACTTCACATTCCTACCCGCCCCCCCCCTGCTCCCCCCACCCCTGCTTTGTCCTACCGCAAGAAGCAAGCTTCCCTAGGGCACTCATCAATAGCGTCTACCCTGCTTCTATCCTAACTTGGGTTTATGGTGTCCCTTACCTCTCCCAGTGGCTGACCCTGGCCCAGCGCTCTCCGCCTCTCCCTCACTACTCACTTATTTATCCACAGCAACTTGCAATCATCTTCTAGGTACTTACAAGCAAAAGGCAAAAGGGTATTGCTTTGTAGCAAATCAAACAGCGAAAGGCTATTTCAGAGAAATAATTCCTTTCTAACCACAGGATTGCATAGCTCTTTTGAACACTGCCTATATAAGAGTTTACTCTCAAAATCCCCTTCTCAACTCCCCTCTGAATTACATTCCTTTTGTAAGAAGAGAGACAGAAATTAAATTCTAAGGAACTAAAATTGTAGCTGATATTTATAACCAAGGTAAGTTGAACCACAAAGCCAAGAATGTGATCAAAGTAAAATACTGCATGGGAAAGCCAAGGTATAAAAAGAGACAAGCGGAGTTCAGAGGCTCCCCAGAACAAAGTGGGGTCCGAGCCATCTGTCCGAGTCTGGTTCTGGAACCAGAAGAGATAAAAGCAAGTGGAAGGGGATAAAAGCAAGGGGAAGGCAGTTTCAAGGCCAGGCTGTACCTCAGCACGCCCACTTGCATGGCTCAGCAGGGACCACTGAGAGTGGGGGTCAGCCAGCCCAAGGAGACAGATGCAGAGGTCAAGCACATGAGAAACTGTGTGGCATCAAAGACACTTCAGCAGTGTGACCTTGAGCAAGCTACTCACCTTCTCTAAACCTCATTCTTTTCATCTGAAAAAATGGGATTAAGCACCACATAGAGTTAATACATGTGTTACAAGAACTGAGATAACGTATGTAAAATGCTTAGGCCATTATCTGGCACATATTAAATGGTTAGGTAATAACAGTAATTCGTATTATTATTTAGTTGGAAATTAATTTAGAGAGTACCCTAATCACACTCATATATTTTTATTTTTCTCCATATAACAATAGTAGTAAGTCGTATTTAATACTCATCCCAAGAATTCCTAGGCCTGAAGAGATTTGGCAGGTCCATAATGAAATATCATCCTGCCCTTCCTCCTGAGTTTGGAACTAATAAAGAAATAGATGCATAATTCAGACAGATGGGGATCAAAATGTCAACTGTATTACTGGTATAGTTGGGCTGAAGAACAGGGGTGAGCTTTGCCGCCGCAAAACTGGCTGGCACTCCCCCGAATCGGGCGCACACACCTGGGCACAAACACTTGGACCAGTGCAGTGCCAGTTGCTCTGCCAAGTTCACTGTTGAGCGAGATGGGCTGACAGGGTTGCACCCTCCATGAGAGCCTGGGGGGCACCAGGACATGTCGTTTGCTTCTCCTAACTTTCCTTTCAGACCAGGCTCTACAGAGGAGCCCGTAGGATCCTCTGCTTAAGCTCCTTCCTAGAGACAGGAGTAGCCACTGACCATGGATGGCTACAGCTGCTATGCCCCCAAAATGTTTGGTTTAGATCCCACGACAGACTTTTATTTCCTCAGTCCACCAAAGCCCATGGCAGTATGGCTCTTTAGCCTTTGTTTTCTTGATTAAAAGAAAAATTATTAAACGATTAAACCATTTAATTCCAAAACTTACGAGGCCTGCTGAAGGACAGCGTATGTCCTGCCACATTCCCTGCGTACCCTTGCCCCCTGCAGCAGTTCTTCCCTACCACCTTGCACACAAGCTAAGCAGCTATTCCTCTTCAGCCCTCTGATAAAATCCAAGTTGCCCAGCAATCGCTGCTCATCCATAGAACAAATTTATCTCCACTGAGAACTGTCCTTAACCAGCCACCCTAGACACTGTGTGAACTTCTGCCAGTCACCTCCTGCTAAAGCCTTGTAAAACATTCTGCTTCTTTCCCCAAGTTAAAATGCTCCTTCAAACACAGCATTCTCAAATAAAGACTTAGGCTAATCTGATTTATTTTCTTCCACAATGGTATTCTCCATTGGATCATGGGCTCAAACTGGCACCTACTGCAGTATCATTGCAGTGCATCTTAAACAAAGGTGATACAACCATCCATCAAACAAAGGCATCTTGGAGAAATATAAATTTCTATGTCTGAGAGAAAGGGGATGTTGGCTTCACAATAAACTTGTGTTTCCTTAAATGGCCTTCATGATCTGTCTATTCAACTGCAGCCTTCTCAGCAAATTCAGGTTAATATACTAACCTCAATATGATTTTTAAGTGTGACATGACAAAATGAGGTATATTAGAGGCTGCACACACACACACACATTCACACACACACACCCTCAAGAATGATGAATAAAAAAATAAACTTACTCCACCAACATAATCAAAGCAACATAATCCATTGCCCACAGTGTTCATTGCATCAAGCAAGTCAAAAGATTACTTGCTCACAACCTATTTTGTGCAGAAGTCAAATTGTAGAAAAGATCAAAGTATTCATTGTGTGGTACTTCAGAGGGTTGTGCAGCGACACTGTCCCTGAGTCTAAGTCCAGCCTGTTGGAAGTTTAAGCAGTAGTGTGACCAGAGAGTGACGAAGACGCATGAGCCTGTGACCCCATGAGGGCCTACTCACCACAGCAGGTTTGTGAGACCGAGTATCTAAACAAGTTAATGTTCTCCTCACCACTCTGACTGGTCAATTTGGATGACATATTTTGGGCATCTCTGCTGATTCCATGACTGCAACTTGTACACCGTCCACAAATCCCCATCTGCAGCCACAGATGGTCCACAGTTTTTTTCCCAGTGTTTATAACAGCTCTTGGAGGTGGGGGTGGGGAGAATGAGGGTTTCACAGCCAAGCTGCCCTCGTCAGGTGAGTGTTCAGTCCTGCAGAACTACAGTGATCCAAACAACAAATTTACGGAGATTTAACTTACTCAATAATGACAAACCATGTCCCAAGAATTACATTGCAGATATACACAAACACTATGTAGCAGGAAATGATCTTTGGTACATTGTGTATCATTGATCTTTAAAAATTGTTGAATGAGGGGATGCTCTCCTTTTAGAATAATTTAGACTTCCAATTACAGCCTGGATGCCATTAAGCTGCACTTTCCAGTTCAATAACCAATTATTGCTCACATTTAGCTATTTTAAAGGAACTAACATTTAAATAAAAACACTAAAAAATCAGTTTTTCCCTCACCACAGCCACATGTGGCTAGTGGCTGCCGAATTGGGCCACTCAGAAATAAAATACTTCCACCCCAGCTGATGGCATAGTGGATAAGGTGCCGGCCTACAAACCCAAAGATCACTGGTTCAATTCCCAGCCAGGGCACATAACCAGATTGCAAGCCAGGTCTCCAGCCAGGTCTATAGCTGGAGGCAGGTGAAAGGCAACCATACATTGATGTCTCTCTCCCTCTCTGCCTCTCTCCATTCCCCTCTCTATAAAAATAATAAATAAAATATTTTTAAAAATTAAAAATAAAAAAATAAAATACTTCCATTATCATAGGAATTTCTATTGGATAGCACTGCCTCTGAGGAAAATGGCTTTATCAGCTGTAGACATTCTTGCCATAATTTTTATCGACTCTTAATGCCTCTTCAGTAGCTCACTACTTTTCTCCTGTACCACAAACATCATACAAGATTTTTTTTACAAGAGAAATGGCTCCATTTTGGAAGATACCAGATTGACTCTCCTAAGGTATCTTGAAAGCCTATGGTGACCCATTTTGTCCAGACAATTAAGTAACTGAATACTAAATTTTAGACTCTTGTTTCCTCTGTGGAATTGAGATGACATACAAACTTAGAATAAATCCATTGCTCCATTAGCTTCCTCTTCTTCCCCTAATTTGTTTGGTCAGTTCACATTTGTAAATAGCAAACTAGGAAGGACTTCCCAACCTACCTTACTTAATGAACATAACAGTTAGCAGAATGCAATGAAATCCTTATTCTAGCCCTCACAACACAGATGTATTATTCTTATATCCATACCCCAATTTTATTCATGAGCAACTTTATGTCTATAGGAGTTAGTTTATTATTCATTTGTAATTCATCAAAAGCAAAACATGAACCGGTCTAACAACAAACTCTTTCCCTCTTACCACTAGGGAAGACTGTCGCTTGTTAAATGCTTATACAAGCTCATGGGAGCTTATCCAAACAATGCATGAGTGAGCACACCTGTATTATGATTCCCTAACTCCTTCTATGGAGTTTATGATGCAAGAGGATACATGTGCTGACAGCTACGCCAATCAGTGGCTCTCAAACGTGATCCTTTTAACTTTATCCAGAATCATGAGTAGGGAAAGCTTCCCATAAATCCAGGGAAATCCTGAATTGCTAACCTGGCACTGCCAATGGCAATAGTTTACATTCATAAGCACAAAGAGTTTGGCAAACAATGTTTATATCTTTTACCTTTTGTTACTGGCTTGTTTCCCCCACCTCTTTTCAACAACAAAATGTTCCTGATATTGACAAATTATGTAGGAGAAAGACAAACATGGATGTTTAGAGAAGACTGAAAGGAAAGGTTTTTATATTTCTCCACCATTGATTTAATCATGCGGTTTTTCACAAGAAAATTGACTCATGTTGTTGGTGTCATTAACAAAATTTTCTTTCTGCCAACTGTTGTACTTCTTGTTTTGTGCCAGTTGGCCACTGTCTTCTGTAGCTGGGCAGCTGCACTTCAGCAGAGAAAGAGGCACAAAAGGGTTGAAAAGCCTCCTGGGATCTCTTACAATGAAAGGAGCTGTGTGCCTGTGTGTATGCACCGAACAGAGTGTAAACTGAGCTTCTCTTGCAAAGATATAAAGACTATTTCATAAAACAGAAGTCAGATTAGCTAATGGAAATACTTAAAGAAAAAACCTCAGAACAATTTACCTACTTCTAGCATTTGGGCTTGTCATCTTCAGGTGAAAATGACACTTTTATTATTGCTCATGTCATTACCCTACTGCAAATCTGGTTTAAACACTATGACTCAGGACAGCCCTGTATGACTGTATTGAGGACTTCACAACCCTACAGGGAATTAATCACATGGAAGATATCATATTTTTGTATATTCATTTAAATAAAGTAATGTACCCTTTAAAAAATCAGGTATCAATATAGTTTGCCATCAAATGATAATCAAGTTTTTAAGAAATATTTTTATTTTAAAAAATATTTATTAAAATTAAAATATGTATTTATTTTCTTTAGAGAGAGAGGAAAGGACAGAAAAAGAGAGGGTGTAAAACATTGATGTGAGAGAGAAACATGGATCTGCTGCCTCAGGTACACACCCCAGCTTCGACCAACCCACAACCTAGGTACGTGCCCTGACCAGTTGGATAATAATGGAAACGATCCAACTGGTGGCCTTTTGCTTTCCAGGATGATACCCAACTGAGCCACACCAATCAGGGCAAGGGTATCTTTTTGAATATATTTAAAACTGCAGTAGGAGCTATTTGGTTGTTGGGTTTTAATAATTCCACTTGAAGAACTTTTTTTAAGATAGAAAAATGCACTTGTTAATGTTGTGATTGATTCTTTTATCACAAGAAGGTACTTCTTTAATTTTTAATAACATGGAAGAAAAATCAATTTAAAAAATAAGCTATCCAGGAGAAGACATGAGATATTAAACATACCACAAATAAAAACAGGAAGACCCTGGTACATGAATAGTTTGTCAAGTAAACTAAAAAGTCCAGAAACAGGCTCAAATACATATGGCCCATTAATACATAATATAGGTAACACCTCACATTATAGGTATAGGTATACATTTTTAGTAAATTATTTTAGTAGTATGGAATATCTATTTGGAAAAAGAAATGAAACTACCATATACTAGAAGAAAGCAATAGGAAAAAAAAAGCTGTCTAACTATGGCTTAAAATGGGAAAAATACACAAGTAGACAACTGACAAAAAATTATTCTAAAGTGACTCATAGACATATGAAAAGATGTTCAAGCTCTTATATAAAACTACACTAAACATCTCTCACCTGTCAGAATTAAAAATTTCAAAAGGTTGGCAACATATTCTGTTGGACAGGCTATGGGGAAATGGGCATTTTAATACATTACTTCTGCAAAGGCAGAATGGTGCAATGTGGCATGAGAAGGGAGGTTAACAATATACAGGAAAACCATATGTGCATTTACCCTTTAATACGGCAATCACACTTCTAGGAATTTTTCCTGAAAGACATACTTCTAACATTATAAAAATACATATATAAAAGTTATTCATTGTGGCCCTATCTGTAATTGCAAAATATGGAACTGCCTAAAATGCTGTCCCTGGCTGGTGGCACGGCACAGTGGATAAGGCATCAGCCTACAAACCCAAAGGTCGCTGGTTCAATCCCCAGCCAGGGCAACATAAATAAAATCTAAAAAAAACTTTTTAAAATGCTCATATACAGGAAATTATCAAATAGACCATAATAAATCTACAAAATGTAAAGAGGAATAAGAAAAGCTCTTTATGAACTTATATGATGAAAGAGTATACAGTATGTAAATTGTATAAAATATATAAAATGTACTGCCTCTTATTTAAGAAAGACAAAATATATACTTGCTTCTCAAAAAGAAACAAAAAGAAGGGAAATCAAAAATTAATCAAGTCGGTCACTAGTGTGTAATGAAAGGGTAGAGGGGAAGTGGAAACAAGATAAAATGATGAAGAGAGAGGAAAAAGTTTTAGAATATTTTTATGTACATTCTTGATATTTTGAACCATGTTAATCTTTTACATAGGCAAAAATAATTTTAAAAATAAGAAGGAAAACCACCAAAAATTAAATGCAAGCTTTATTCATTGACTCAATAATGAATACACAGTGAGGTCAAAAAGTGGTAAGAGACTCTAGTCCTCAAACCACCAGACACTGATTTTAATACTAACCAGAGATGAAAACATATTTTTAGAAGCCCAAGAATCCAAAGAGAGATTTCAGCAACCACACATAGCCAAAAATCTAAGTGGAAAAAGTAAAGGGGTTAAGCAAAGAAGAAAAAAAAAAAACCTTATAAACACACACACACACACCAAAAAAAAGAAAAATCTAAGAATAAACATATTAAACAGGGTGAAAAGAATAGTTTTGTTTTACTCACCTTAGCCCTCCCCCAAAACACTGCAGTTCAGTGCCAAGGTGACCCCTTCAGGCTATGATGTCTTTCTTCCACCAGGGAATGTAAGAGCAAAGTGAGCAACTGGCTGCCCCATCCTTGTGGGACCCTGTCAAAGGGGCTCATGTCTGCCTCACCCCACCCTGACCACGGAGGGAATGAACACAGGTGAACAGCCTGGGACAGTAAGGAGCAGGGAGAGGAGTGAGGGCTCACAGCAAGCAGCCTGTGGATCACACCCAAATCTGAACTAGACTGTTTGAGGGGAGGGATAATGTGAGTAAAACAAACCTATTCTTACCTTCTTCAATGTGTATATTCTCAGATTAGTTTTCTTTTTTCTAAAATTGTGTCTATGAGTTTTATTTTCTTGGATGAATCCTTTCACCTTTTCACTTGGATATTTTGCTATGTGGGGTTGCTGGAACCTCTCAATGGACTCTTGGGTTTTTAAAAATATGTTCTCATCTCTGCATGGTTATCAAACATTTAAATAAGACATAACATTAATCTTTACCAAACTTTTCTTAAAAAAGAAAAAGAATGAAGCCATTCAAAGTTCACTTTACAAGGTCTGTACTACTCCAATACTAATGCCATACCAGGACACTACAAGAAGAAATACATGTGTGTATATATGGGTTAATATCCTTGATGAACATAGATGCAAAAATTCTCAACGAAACACTACACACTAAATTCAACAGCACACTAAAGGTAATATGTTCCATTACCAAGTGGGGTTTACCAATGGGTTGCAGAGATGGTTCAATATATGCAACCAGTAAATGTGATACATCACATTAATAGAATGAAGGATAAAAATTATATGATAAGCCTTGGCTAGTGGCACAATGGATAAGGCGCTGGCCTGCCAACCTAGAGGTTGCTGGTTCAATTCCCAGCCAGGGCACATAACCAGGTTGCAAGCCAGTTCTCCAGCCAGGTCCTTAGCTGGAGGCAGGTGAAAGGCAACTACACATTCATGTTTCTCTCCTTCTCTGCCTCTCTCCCCTTCCCTCTCTATGAAAAATAATAAATAAAATCTTTAAAAAAATTATATGATAATCTCAATAAATTCTGAGAAGCATACATTAAAGATTTAAACATAAGACCTAAAACCATAAAACTCCTAGAAGAAAGCTTAGGGGAAAAGCTCCTTAACATTGGTTTTAGCAATGATTTTTAGATATAAAACAGGCAACAAAATCAAAAATTAAAAAGTAGAGTACAACAAGCTAAAAAGCTTCTGCAAAGCAATCAACAAAATGAAGAGGCAACCTACAGAAGAGTAGAAAACATTAGCATATCACCTATCTGATAAGAGGTTAATGTTTAAAGTATATAAGGAACCAGGCAACTCAACTGTAAATAAATAGTAAGTAAATAAATAAATGATCTATTTTTAAAATGAACAAAAGGCCCTAGCTGGTGGCACAGTGGATAAGGCACCAGCCTGTGAACCTAAAGGTCACTGGTTCAATTCCCAGTCAGGGCACATAACCAGGTTGCAAAGCCATGTCTCCAGCCAGGTCTGTACCTGGAGGCAGATGAAAGGCAACCATATATTGATGGTTCTCTCCATTTCTTTCTCCCTGCCTGCCCTCTGTAGAAATAATGATTTAAAAAATCTTTTAAAAAAATTTTATTTAAAATAACTAATTAACTTAAAATAAATGAACAAAAGACCCGAATAGACATTTCTCCAAAGAGGATGTACAAATGCCAACAGGTTTCTGAAAGGTTGCTTAACATCACTAATTATTAGGGAAATGCAAACCAAAACCACAGTGAGATATCACCTGACTCTTATTAGGATGGTTATAGTTTATTATTGTTATTATTATAATTATCATCATCATCATCATTTTATTGATTTTAGAGAAAGTGAAGAACAGGGGAGAGAGAGAGAGGAAAAGAGAAAAAGAGGTTTTGTTGTTCTACTTATTTATGCATTCAGTGATTGATTCTTGTTTGTACCCTGACCAGGGATCAAAATAACAACCTTGGTATACTGGGACAATGCTCTAACAAAATGAGCTACCCAGCCAGGGACTAAGATGGCTATTATTTAAAAATAAAAAAAAATATTAATGTATGGTGAGGATGTGGAGAAATGGGAATGCTGATAAAATGTTGATGGAAATTGGTACAACCATTATGGAAATAATAAATAGAAATACCATGTGATCTAGTAATCTCAATTCTGCCTATTTATCCAAAGAGAATGAAAACACTAACTCAAAAAGATAAATGCATCCCATATTCATTATAGCATTACTCACAGTAGCCAAGACATGTAAACACACCAAGTGTCCATCATGAATGGATAAAGAAAATGTGTTATATACATGCATGCACACTGGTATATTATTCATTTTTTTAAAGGAGAAAAGACAATATGACTATATACTGTGAGCCTAAAGACAAAAAGAACTACAAAGAAATCTTGAATTCTACTGAATAAGTTTGTTGTCAGTGGTAGTAAAGAGTAAGAAGTATTTTTAAACAATTTTAATTATATGATTAAGCAAGTGAGCAAATAGAGTAAATTAAGTTATATAGTTTGGGAATTCAGGGTTCTCACTGTGGGAGACTAGACATACAAGTAAGGAATGGGGGCAAATAAGAAGTATCAATATGAGGGTGAGAGAAAGGAAGAAATAAGCAGAATTGGGAGTAGGGGAATTCCCTAGCTCTTTAGGCAAATAAAGGGTGGGGACATCTAAAAACAATGACACTGCAATAGCCACAAGCATACCAGGTACCTAATCATGGCTTCTAAATATCCTAAGTACTAGGGCCCCTTCGAATATGATATTTCAGGAATATCTTTTTGTTCCAATAAGTAAGGAAGTCCTCAAAAATGTGGAAAACATGAAAAAAAAAAAAAAAAACTGAGAAGCCTGTTTAGAGGCACTCCCATTGGCGGAGTCTGGGACAATTTGAACATAAAAGTGAACCGTAATAGTAACTGATTATAACCAATATAATTTTTAAAACCTCCTAAGGTCGTACTGCTAATTATTTAAGATGATAGAAGAAAAACCCTTCTTTGTGTTACAATGCAAATTAGTAAGTATATAAAAACAGATACACTTACAAAACTTTTTATTTAACAAACATCATAGTAATAACTGATGTACACAAGAACCACAGATAGATGCTAAAGCTATTGAGTGAAAACTTGATGAAAATAGGATACCTATATTACCTTATAGTACCTCCCCACAGATAAAGTAATATAGAAAGTAGAATTAACCATATAGTGGAGAAACTGATGAACACATTAACCAAACAATCAAATCAGTATCATCATTAAAGAACAAAGCTCTATGATGTTCTTTGACACACTATGAGGAACACATTAAAGGTTACATTCTTTTAACAATAAAAAATATATATAATAGCACCAACATATCCATAGAAAAGAGCTGCTCAAGGCTTTTTAGGAAGCTAAAGTAATTATGAAAGCATGGTATTTTCATAAAGATTGACACATAGATCACTGGGATAGATTAGAGAGCCCTGAAAGAGCTTATGTATGTAAATGTACACTTGACTTATGACAAATGTATGAGGCATTGGGGAACAACATCAGTAAATAGTGCTGAGACAATCGTATACTTGCATGGAAAAAAAATTAAACTTGACCTGAATCTTATACCTCAACATCTAATGAAACATAATAAGCAGAATACAGATGCTAATATGAATGATGAGCAATACAGTTCCCAGAAGATATTATGAGAGAATGTCTTGATGCCATTAGGTTAAGAAAGAGATTAAATACAATGCAAACACATTTTTTGATAAATGTGACAATATTAAAAAAATAGGAACTTCTGTTTATCAAAAAAAAAAGAAAAGAAAAGAAAAAGAAGAAACAAAAACAGGCAAACCACAGATAAAGAAGGTATTGTCAATGGCTACAAATAACAAAAGGTTCACACTGACTATGTATATAGAACTCCTATAAATAAAAAAATCGCACAGCCCAATAGAAAAATGAATAGGAAAATGGTCATGCATTTCATAAGAAGTGATATTTAAATAGTCAGTAAACTTCTGAAAATATGTTCAACTTCACAAACAAAAATTCAAAATATAAATTAAAACTATATACAGACACCAGATTGGCTAAAATTTAAAAGAATGAAAATACAATGTGTTGCCACTTTGTACTCTCTTATAAAGTGGGAATGAAAATTACTACAACCACACTGGAAGATCACTTGGCTGCACCTCTAATATTAGCACAGAAATTCTATGCCTAGGGCTTTTCTCAACAGAAATTCATAAATATGTACCTCAAAAGAAATGTCAAAGAATAATCAAAGCAGCATTATTTGTAAGTAACCATATATAGTAACCAAATCAAATATCTATCACCTACAGAATGAATGAATTATGTCAATAAGTGGGATAGAAACCTTAGATATACACAGGCAATTCACACAGTAGAAACCAGATTGGCCAAAAAAAAACAAAACAAAACATATGAAAGGGTATTCTACCTTAAAAATTAAAACCACAGAGAGATAGCGTTTTGCACCCAAAAGATTTTTTTTTTTAATGTCAATGTCAGGATATGCACATGTTAGCACATATACAGAACAACAGAAGCTGTTATACACAAAGGGTGGAGTATATATTGTTACAGCTACATAGAGAGTAATTTGACTATTTTAAGTGAAGTTGGTACAAATATACATTATAAACCAAAAATGTTACTTCTGGATAATCAGTATAAGCAAATAAACAATGCAACCCATTTCTTTTATACTGTACAGAGGAAGCTATCAGCAAAAGTGCACATAGCACCATTATTTTCAATAGTGAATATGTAAATGTTCATCAGTAGGAGAATGGTTTGTGAATTTATATTTACATGGATAAATCTCACAAAAACAATGACAAATGAAACTTTTTGCAGAATACATAAAATAATGGTTGTAAATCATGTGAATAATACCACGTGGATATGTGCACTTGCAATAAAAGTATGATGAACTGCATTAGAATAATAAACTCAAATTCAGGACAGTAGCTACTTTTGGGATTAAGAGAAGAATACAATGTAGGAAGGGTACTCAGGTATTTGTAATACTTCATTTATTAAAGAGGATGGTAGGTGCAAATGCATCTTTAAGTCATATTCTGATATAAATTAAACATTTCACCATTCATTTTGTTTAAGAGAAGGAGGCCAGATTACAAGTGATGTGAAATCTGGACACATCACAACTGATGAGCAGGCAAGGAGGAGTCACTTTACACCATGATGTAGGAAGATTCAGGAACAACAGTTAAGCAGAGCCTCAGATAAAAGAAAGGCTTTAATTTGAATAACATAGGCTTCAAATGATGAGAGTTTTCCCTTAGATTTGGTAAAAAAGGGAAAAATCAAAAGATACTTTGTGATCTCTACCCCTTTACACTTAGGACATTCTACAGAAAATTTGACCAAGGGGACATTCAATAAACTTTACGTGCCAAAATCTAGCCGGGCTATGTTTCATACCAGTCAAGAAAGTTGCCTTGAAGGAACAATGCCAAATAAATCTCTGCTCCCTTCAACCCCAGCAAATGTCACATTTTAGACTGTGCCCTTTTTATTTTGGGTGACAAATATGCTGAGTTTTATTACTGCGATGCATGACTTTTCTACTCTGCCAAGCACATAATATTTATTTATTTTAGATCTAACCAGTTGGCAGTGACTTCTGTTCTCAGCATGGCTGACTAAAATTAAGAGTTCATGCAGACTGTGTCTCTCCCACCCAGACTAGCCTCTAGCATTCCTGCTGTTACTTTTAAATTCTGATCTATCAAGAAAATTGTCTAAGTCTTTGCTTTCTCCATGTCTAGAGAGTACAGACACATGCATAGTTATAATTACATTTGCCAACAAGACTCTGTTGACAATAAAAAAGTAGGTTGAAATTTTACCAGATTTTTATAGGTTGCTATTAAATTTTTAAAAGTTGCTCTTTGTTATCATAAGAAGTGGACTTCATCATCTATGCTTGTTTTCAAAATGTAATGGTAGAGCTGAAAGTTCACATTTGTATTTGCTATTATAAGTAGAAATAATACTACAAATAGACCAAAATTTCTCTAGTTCGTATCATATCTGGATTTCAGCAAAGCATCTAACCAAATATCTTATGATAGATTTGTGGCCAAGATAAAGATCTATGTATTGGAGAGCTGGTGCAGCTAAGATCACTAACTGGTTGAGTAACAGTGACAAGTAATGAAGGGATGATACCTTTTAATGAAAACAGGTTGACTTCAAGTTATTGGACTAAGTAATACCCCACTCCTGCATCCCTGCACTATAAAATGATTAAACTCTATTATTCCTAAAGCAGGACATTGATGGTGTATTAATTACGTTGATCTAAGATGCCTGTGAAAATAAGATGATTTCTACCACAGGTGTAAAAAACTAGAATCCAAAGTGCTTTGTACTGACTGAAAATGTGAGGTTTGGTTAGGAATAAATATAAATCCACTTATCCATCAAATGGGCATTTCCCACTCAATAAACATCATACGCCTGCACTGATATTAAGAGCAACCCTCATCTGGACAGATGACATTGTCTTTCCAGTGGAGGCACCTCCGTGGGTGGGCCTGACCTAATCAGGCGAGCCCTTTAAGAGCAGGTCTAGAGGTAAGAGACAGTCTCCTGCCAGCCTTGAAGAAACAGTCATGTGACGTGCTTATGAAGATGACTAACCTCTAGGAGCTGAGAGGCACCGGCTACAGCCACAAGGACCTAAATTCTCCCAACCTCTTGAATGATCACAAAGGAGGACCCACGCCTCAGATGAGACAGAGCCCTAGTCGATGCACCAGTTACAACCCTGTGAAAGATCCTGACCAGAGAACCCAGCTAAGCTGTCCCAGGCTCCTGATTCATGAAACCCGCAAGTTAATAAATGTGTTAAGTCAAGCACACACACACACACACAAATACAGTTCCAAAGCATTCTGTATAGAGAAAGGAAGAAGTGAAGAGCCCAAGGAGCTAGGGCCATGCCAGCAGACAATAAGAAGCATTAGAGAACATCCACCTCTCTGAGGGGTATAGCGAGTAGTCCAGGAGCCAGTACAGAAGCAATTCAAGCTTGTTTTCTATGACCTTAAAAGCTGCAGAGTGGACGCTGGAGTGAATGATGGGAGAGCGGATGCCCAGGGCATCTTCCAGGTAACAGGCTCATATTGTGGTAACGGAGGTAATGGAGGCAGTTCTGCAGATGGTTGCATTTAGGGGCTTTTTAAACCAATGCTCTAAATAAGGTGGAGATGTGTGTGCATGTGTGTGTGTGTGTGTGTACACATGCACATGTATGTACATAAAAACTTACTGGACCTTTATAATTGTACTGAAACATACAGCAAAGGAGGAAGGTCAGAGGTATAGAGAAAGCAATATATGTACATGTACTTTACACCAAAGATGTTGCAATTTTTTGCAGAGATTATATTTAAAATTGGAATGCGTTCACCATATTTCAAAATGGTTTCCAATACAGCCCCACCCTGATCTTGTGAAATAGCTGCCATCTGAGGGAGCTTTCTAATTTCATATGTAAAACCAGAAAAGTGCCCAGATCATTGGAGCCTGAGGAACTTCCCCACAGTGAACCCAGCCGTATAAATTATGCCCAGCTCGAGAAAGGGACCACAGCATCCCAGAAGTTCCTTGGCCCCTGGCATCCCTCCCATCACTTCCCCTCACCAGGTAACAACTTTTGTGACTGCTCACAACACAGTTGCATTTTGGTATAACTTTTCCATTTTCATCTTAAAGATGAGGAAAGTAGAGTTCAGGAAGGCACAGTGACCTTGCCACTGTCACATAGTCCTCCAGCTGGCCAGACCCAGTCCTCCTGAGACCCAGCCCAGTGCCCTGTGTGCTCTCTATCCCACACTGCTATCTTTCCTTCTACTTCCTGGAAAAGAGAAGTGATTCCTGTACCCCACCTTTGGTTCATAAATATTTAATACTGGAAAATATACGCAATGATGAATCCAAATATGGATGTCCAAATATCACTTTATAAGAATATTCCAGACTGAAAATAGTGCTCCTCTTTGCTGCTTTTCTACTTTTTGTTATGAATGACTTACACTGAAATAAAATAATTTTTACCAATTTTTAGTCCTTATATCACACAGCTAAATAGTTATGTTCATGTCACCTTTTGAATACCACATGTTGCAAATATGATTTTTTAAAGTCTGGTAAAATTATTCAAATATTATCTGAAGGAGAAATATTTCCAAGCAAGTAGCCAGAAGAGAAACATAAAAACAGTGTGAGTGTGATGACTACTGGGTAATAATAAAGTTAGTAGTCTCTATAAAGAAATAACACATTTCTTCAAAAAAGTTAATGCAATTAAAGTATCAACCACTCTTCCTTTTTCTCAAATTAGCCAACATTGAAATTAGTTGATCTTGCTCTCCAATTTCCTTTAGACTTGAAAAAGAATGTGTTATAATACTAATGACTTCTCAGTTATCATTTTACAACATCCAAATACAATAGATAGATTAAGCTTGGTCCAAAAATTTAAAAACTGAAGCATTTTGTTTAATGAGGAGCATTCTGATACTAAACTCAGTATTTTAGCCAACAGATCAGAATTCATACAAGGAATAGATTTTTGAAAGAGAAATGAAGACTATTCTGCTAACATATTCCATGTAACTGCAGATAATGAGCCCACAGTAGCTACTACTAAGCTACTAAGATTATGTGGGGAAGAAAAATCTCATCCCTATAAAAAGGGATAAGCAAAAGCTGCCTCCTCTTTAATGTCAACATTAGAAAGCAACTGGAGTGCTCGCTTTGGCAGCACATACACCAAAATTGGAACGATACAGAGATTAGCATGGCCCCTGCGCAAGGATGACATGTAAATTCGTGAAGCGTTCCATATTTTAAAATAGAAAAAAGAAAAGAAAGAAGAAAAGAAAGCAACTGGAAAACTGAAAGAGTAAAAACAACTTCTAAATGAGACAATGTAGAAACACCATTCTTAGAACTGCACTGAATTATTCAAAAACATAATCAAATTCCAGGAAACGTCAGATGCTGCAGGTACATGAAAATAATTTTTGTTTTTATAACCAATTTCAGGCAGATAAATCCTAGAATCCTTTCCAATTTCTCCCCATGAAACTGAAGTGTCACCAAGATTTACAGCCTCTCAAGCCCCCTTTTCAGAAGAGCATTCATTTACATAAACAGATAATTCGAGATAAAATTTTCCATTAGACAAAGGTGAAATGGATCAATTTTCTCTGCCAAGACAAATCTTAAATCTTGAACAGATAGGGTCATTATTACACCAGCCCCATTTCAGAAATAATGTATTTTTTAAAAATCAGCCGATAGCAGCCATTTCCAGCTTTCCAATTATCTTTAAGAAAAGCTTATTCTGTGGACAATAAAGCACATTACTGCACAATATGATACAGTCCATAAAGATCACAATGTTTTATGAAAGGTTAAAGAAAGCTCAGCACATTTAGGGGAATGTCATAACCCGCAAAGTCTTTCAAGACATAGCTGAAGCCACGGGCATGCTGTGCAAATGTTGTGCTAGGCAATGCAGCATTCCTTTTTCAGTATCAAAACAGTGAAGGAGAAAGCATATGCCAGCATGATTCTATTATGAATCCTGGGATTCCTACAGATAAGATGGGGGAGGAAATCAAATCACAGGAAACACCTCTCCTCATTTTGAAGCATCTGTCATAGGGGAGTTACATGGTGTCAAGAAGGCAACTCTATTTTCCCAGTACCCAGGGGCCTGCTTTCTTGTTTGCTCTTCAAGCAACTTTTCCATGCTGTTTCATGAATAATAATAAAACTACAGAGAATTTTTTTAAACTTCTCTGATTTTTGCCTCAGTCTTTGTAAAATGCCTTACCAGCTATAAATTACCCAGGAGCAAGAGACAGGTACAGTGATACTCGCTGTTTTAATTAAGTAAAGGAAGTCAACAATTCTTGACTGCCCAATATAAAGTGGCTTCAGTATAAGGGTATGGAAATTTGGGGAATAGTCCATATTTTCTTCTGTGCTAATAAACAATCCCATGAAACAGTTTCAGGGGCCAACGCTCCCTTATCAAATTGGGAGAGGAAGAACTCACTCTCCAGAGAGGACTGATCATCCGCTATGGGCAAGGTTACGAAAGGGACAGGGGATATGGGGGATTCAGTCCTAGTCCCTCAAGGCTGGGGGTAGGGGTGTCCTACATAAAGAACTTTTAAATTAAGATTAAAATTAGAACATAGAACAGGATGAAAGATGATCCAGTCAGATTCGCTCAATATATAAGGACCCTAAAAGAAAACTTGATTCTTTGAGCACCCAAAATTATGGTTTAAGGTAAATAAAAACCCTGAAGAAGCTTGGGATAGCTATTATTACCTAGTCCACATTTTCCAGGGATAAGAAAAAGAGCCACACCTTTTAAATACAACTAAAAAATAAAAGAAATGATACAAGAGGATCCACTTAAGTTCTTATTTTTAAACTTGGTTTTTAAATAAAATTCAGTTCCTTTAT
This sequence comes from Noctilio leporinus, assembly GCA_004026585.1. Lineage (NCBI taxonomy): Eukaryota > Metazoa > Chordata > Mammalia > Chiroptera > Noctilionidae > Noctilio > Noctilio leporinus. The sequence continues at coordinate 208,335 of PVIW01000841.1, forward strand.
ATCAAGCAGTCTTCTAGATTATATAAGTAAAACTAGATTAAGTTTAGGAAATAAATTATCCTTGACGTTATCATAATCCAATCAGATACTTCCAATTAGATTTAATTAAATATTCTATTTAGAGGAAACTGAGCCAAATATGCTCAGTTTATTCTTCTCATAGGATAGATCACCTAGGAGATGTGTCTCAGTCTGTTCGAGTTGCTATAACAAAGTACCACAGACTAAGTGGCTTATAAACAATAGAAATTTACTTCTCACAGTTCTGGAGGCTGAAAGTCTGAGATAGTTGGGGGAGGGCCCTTTTCTAGGTCACAGTTTTCACACTGTGTCCTCTTAATGGGAAAGAAGTAAGAGAGCTCTGTGTGTGAGGCTCTTTGACAAGAGACCTATGAGGGATCTGTTCTCCTGATTTAATTACCTCTCAAAGGCCTATCTACTAATGCTATCACGTTGGGCATTAGGATTTTGACATAGCTTGGCAGGGCCACAAACATATAGATCATAGTAGTACACGAGAAGAAACTGGAGAGAAGAAGAAAAATGTCTTTGTTCTGTATTTCCAAAAGGTCAAAGTTTCTACGTGATGGGCCAAAATTGCAAGGGACAAAGAATAAAGTTCCTCAGTTGTCATCTGGATGATACAGATTCATAAATTAAAAGATGAGATTAGATTGCATATTCCTGGGGCTGAGCCAGTCACACCGAAGAGGTCAATCTTTTCTCTTCATTGAACATTTCGCGTAGCACTAGAGACAGAAAACCAAAACACCAACAGTTCTCTCCAAAAGTTGTCTATTCTGAACTTCTTGGTAATGCTATCCCTTCCTCCCTCCTTTCCTTCCATCCTTTCTTCCTTTCTTCCATCCTTCCTTCCTTCCTTCTTTCCTTCCTTCTTTCATTCCTCCCACTTTTCACCTGCCCAGAAGAGGGGACATCAGGGGAAAAGTCCAGAAGAAATTCCCCTTCCATGGCCACATGACCTGTGCATGACAGAGAGCAAAATGCTTAATAGGAATAGAAAACAAAAGTCTTCAGTCATGTAATGAAATAGGAGCAACACTTTCTTTTATACTTACTATTGGCACAAACAGTTTGGGAACAAATCACCTAGATAAGTACTTGAAAGATGAACTCTCAAGGTGCCAGGCTGTGCTCTGAATAAGACAAGGAGAGAAACGTGTTTGCTTTTCCAAAGATGGTGGGGTTGAGGGGGAGCTGGGTTAGGAGGAAAGCAGGTGGAACCCTAATAAGGACTGGAAGGTGCACGAAGTGATTTTTAGTAAATTTTTAGTAAAGCCCAAAAAATACTCACTATATGTGTCATGTAAGTAGATTTCATATAGAAACCAGTAAAAGAGCAAAATAGTAACTTGAAGTAAAAATACCGGAGACACCTGCAAGACTGTGAACCCATGAGCCAATGCCATCAGAATAAATCTTCATTGATGCCTAAACTCTAATGGACAATGGAGCTGGGGGTGGGAGGCAATCTCCCCTTTTCTCAAGGCTGAAGACACCCCAGCCTGACATCAGTTTTCTAAGCTAAACCAAAGGGTTTGTAAGGGGTCTTTCCAAGATTAGTCAGTACGAAAGAATAAGTAAGGAACTTTTCTGAGTACAAGTGCACCTTTAATGTCATTTTAACTTTTTATGTGCATGTAAGTAGCTATTATTTCAGTTGCTGGAATATTAGTCATAACATCTAACGATGTGGAGATTGTTGCCTTATAAAACTCACAGCTGGATAGCTACATGGCTCAAGGCAAAAGCCTATTTTAAAATCCATTGCTTTAGGAGGAGAATGTTTATTAAAACATTATATCTATTAAAAATATATGATGCATCATTGGTCATTCTCTGTGTTGCAGTGCCAACCACAGTTCTTCCAGCAAAGCTTTTTGAGTTGATACCTAAAAACCTGGCAACGTCCATGGGCTCATCATTTACCAGTCCATCAGAAAATAAATAAATCTCAATAACCAGAGAGTAAATCACCAAAGGTGCCTGCACAGCAGCCCATAAACGCACATTCACATAGGCTGCGTGGGGGTATCTGTGGCTGTCGGTCAATTATTTCTAAGCTTGTAGGGATGTGAATGTTGAAAAAGGAATGTTTGATATTCCTGTAACAGAAGTTAAATGAATTAACAATAAAGGAATAGTGGGAAAGGCTGATATTTGTAAAATATAGAAGTGAGGTGGGAAAAAAGAAAAAGCTAACAACTGGTTGACAAGGACAGAATAAACATGAAGAAAGATGAGTGATTTTACATAAATAAACTAGAATTTACCTTCAGTTCTCAAATGCTACTTAAGTCAAAGAAGAGAATGGACTTTTCATTAGCTTCACAGCAACAAAGAACTCGTAGGGATGAAGAACTTTCAGAGAGACTCCTGCTTTTTTAAATGTGCCATCAGCCTAACCCTGCTGCCTACTTTTATTTTAAAAGTTCATTTAATCTATGTATTTTCTATCACAAAAAAGAAACGTTTGATAAAAATGTATATTTGGTCTGGACCCAGTAGAAATTCCATAAACATGTCACAATGAATCTAAGTCCTTTAGTTGTTCTTATTTTTCCTTTCTGCTCCCTAACCTTGCACAATTATTTCTGCATAATACTAGTGCTATCAGGGTAAGACCATGAAAGGCAGAGGGTGAATATGACAAGGCATGTGGAAATGTTTTTTAAAAGGTGGAAACCTGAGATTTAACAGAGGCTTATCTTTGACTTTCAACTATCTTAAGTCTTTATTTTTCACCCTCAGGGGAATGTAGAATCAATGAAAAGGGTCATTACTAGAAAGTGGAACTAAGTAATTAAGCAAATAACTTTGGCTAAGCCAATGGCATCGAACCTGTAAATCTTTCTGGAATCCAATCCTGTACTCCATTTGGTGCCAACCTCACTTCTGTTTTCCCTTTCTCCACACAGCTCTGGCTCTCTGCCCAGCTACCTGCTGCAGGATTGAGTACTCATCAACCTGGCTGCTTGGAGGCGCTGGCTGCCCAGGGGTCACAGCTAAGTCCCTTCTGTGGAACTGCCATCAGGGGAAGGGTGGTGCCTCAACCCCAAATTAAGCAAATCCCCGTGGCGCAGCCATACATCCTGCGGCTTGTGGAGTTACAAAGGTTCAGCCCCCTCATGTCAACTCAGGACACCCTTTGTGCTGGATCAGCTTAGACCTCTGTTGCAACTGTGCCACAGTTCAACTCTCCAGCCCAGTCCTGCTTCCCAAACAAGTGCTCACAGAAGTCTGGCTCAAAGTCAGCTTGCTAGAACCTGCCCTAAAAATGGGTCCCTTTTAACTTACAACAAAATTTGGATGGAAACCTAAAGAAAAAAAAAGTGTCATTATGAACCACCCATTGTCGATCTGTTGCCACATTTTTGTCCATGACCCCTCCCTACTGCCTCACCTATGAAGCACACGGTTGCTAAAGCCAGCTATTGTACATTTACTGAAGGATAAATATCACAATGAGCTTATAGAAATGGGGGGGGGGGGGACTTGAGAAAAGAAATACGGAATAATTCAGTAGAATAGCAAAACGTATCGACACTATCTCATTCAACACTCACTGGCCTTCCTGGGAGTAATCTTGTTCCTATTCCTGGAGCAGGAAGAAGAAACCGAGCTGAAACTGAAAAGCTAATGAAAATGCCCAACAAGAAATAGACCAATTCTAACCAATTTCCACCTCAGTAAATCAGACCCTTGAAAGAAGCTGTTTGCTATAGCCCACCTGGGACCCACACTATCACCGGACATTTCTAAGCTTTCTCACATCCAAGTGTTAAAAGGTCCAGGTCTCCTCTACTCACCAAGTCCTTTCTCCAACTACCAAGGTAAACTTATCCTCCCACCCTCAGAGTAGTTTATCCAAACTTTACTTGGAGAAAGAATGTCTCAAAATGCAGTTTTTGCATTGGTAACCATAACATATTACTTTTCTATGGCTGTTGTACCTAATTACTACAAATGTAGTGGCTTGAAACAGTAGAAATTTACTGTATCATTCTGTAGTTCAGAAGTCTAAAATTAAGATATTATTAGTGCTGTGCCTTTTCTGGAGACACTAGGGAAGAATCTGAATCCTACCATTTCTATTAGACATTAGACATTAGTGTCTAATGGCTTCTCACATCCTCTGGATTGTGGGTCCATCCTCCATCTTTAAAGCCAGCAGTGTGTCATCTTCAAACCGCTCTCTCTGCTTCCATCATAACATTACCATTTTCTTACTTGGGCCCACCTACCTCCTTCTTACAAGGATCCTTAAAATCATATTGGCCTCCCTGGATAATCCAGGACAATCTCTTCATCTCAAAATCCTTAACCAGTCAATGGCCATACCATCCTAAATGCACCCAATCTTGTCTGATCTCAAAACCATTAACCACATCTGCAAAGTCTCTTTTGTTGTAAAAATTAACACATTCACAATCATTAAGACATGGACATCTTGGGAGAGGGTAGGGGCATTCATTATTTAGCCTATTGCACATGACTATTCATTAGACCAAGGAAATGAAAGAACAGTCGAAATCCTCCAGGAGGACTAGTTTTAAAGTTCAAATCACAGTCCCATCTCATAAATATTGCTTCAGTCTCATCTCCCTAGTGCTACAGCTACATAATCTAATATTCTGCTAATAGAAGACCATTGAGCACCTGGATTCTGCTAACTCAGGTTGGAACCTACAAATTTAGAAAAGCCGTATTTGAGGAAATCTTTCCCAGGTTTACAGGGGCAGAGAGCTAGAACTACAACCTTCTTTTAGACAGGCAAAAATGAAAACAACTTTGTGATTAAAAGTACAGTCAAATATTTTGATGCATAATTCAAGATTTATGAATTGTAGGATTTGATCATTAGAAAGAAGGAAAGGAAAGAGGAAAAAAGGACAATGATTTTGACCTCCATCATATTCCAGACATCACATGAATCACTTTGCTACATATGTTACATCATCCTTACAAATACAAGCAATACGAGTGTTGGTCCCATTTTTATAAATCAGAAAACCAAGGTTCAAAGAGATCTGGCATATCCACTCAAGTTCAGACACCTAATACAGTCAGCACTTGATTAATGAGGATGGGGGGAGAAGAATGAAAGCCATATATAATCCAAGGCCCTGATGAAAACAAAACTAGACAGAACCTGGTACCCAATAAATTAATACAGACATATTTTCTTGTAACTACATCTAATATTTAGGAACACATTTACCACTCCCCAGATGTCCAAAAGTGTACAAATATTCCTAGTACAATTTGTTAGGAACATGAAACACCATGTGTCACTTGAGAAACTGCTAAAAACTTGCTAAAAATCTAATTTCTATTTGCTTTTTAATTTCTTTTTTTAATGTTATAACAAAACCAAGTTGGCAGAGAAGTAATACCTTCCCTTTCTCATTTATTTTCTTTGTACTGCTTGAATCCATAGTCCTCCAACTTTCCTTCTTCCTATGCATATAGTAAACTATATAGCCTGCCCTTTAAGGACCCATTGACTCAGGGTTGGGGCTGTGTCCAGATAGATGGACAGGTCCGATGGTCACCAGATAGCTGCAAGCAATGAAAGCCTTCAGATACATGGATGGTTGCACTGATTTGATGTAATATTTATATTTATGTACTTTTATATACTTCCTATTATTCCATAAAACACACAACACAACCCCAATTGAGAAATGACTGTGACTAAGAAGCTGGGATAATGAACTTAGCTTTCCAGGATTCCCACACCTCTTCTGTTTACCATTCATTGCCTAAAAAGCAGGAAACTCCACAGATATGTGCTCAACCATTGGCTTAAAGCCATATAGAAACAGAATCATTTTTTAAGTTATGCAACTAAATAGTTCCTGAAGTTGTATGAAGAGGATTTTCACTAAAAGAACAAGTTGCCACTTGGAAGATTTTTGCAGAGATGTGTCCCCCAGCAAGTCCCGTCAATGAGCTTGTCCCCTGAGGGTTCTCCAGCTCCTCCGCCAGCCACCCCACTCTATCCCATACATGAGGAAGCATGTATGCACATGCACATGTGGACACGCACCGTCACCTGGCTGGCTCTTTTTGCCCCTCCTCCTTGCTTCAGCAGGCAGGGTTGCAGACTTTCCAGACCAGGTTCCATCCCCTCTCCGCCTTCTCTCATTGTCCCTAAAGCTCTTATCACAATTGCCCATTGATTCATTCGTTAGTAGACTAGGATCGTGTTTATGAGCCAGATTCTGCAACCAGTTTTCCTGAGTTCAAATGTCAGCTCTGTCACTTACTAGCTGCAGGATCTTGAGCCAGTTTCTTAACCTTCTGTGTCTCCGTTTCCTCATCTGCAAACTGGAGATCTACCTCCTAGGACTGTTAGGTTGGGTAGATTATGTAAGATAATAAGAGTAAAGCATTAGGAAAAGTGTTGGGCATGTAGTAGTCTACACTACTGTTTGCTATTATTATTCATGAGCTGTTGACCTTCCTTCCTGAGACTGGAAGGTACTAGAGGGCTAGAGCTGTTTCTTAGCATCCCCCATTATACTTCCAGTACCCAGTTCTGTGTTCAAGAAGTAGTTTTAGAATAAATACAGAGGTGAAGTCCGAGTATTCTCTGCCATCGCTGAATCTACATCTTTCATTCACGGACTCAGCCACCGTTACAACTGTCAATATTATTGCAGCTGCTGGCATCACCACTGCCCAGCACCTTTACTGACACTTTCGGACATCTTCAGTTCAAATGGCTGCGGCTCCTTTTCATGGGGGGAAAAAAGAGGGGTAGTTCTAAAATAAAGTCATTCTAGTAGTAGCCATGTAACAGACATTTTGTTGATTCAGCTTTCATGCCAAAGGCAATAAAAAGCCCTGGCTAAGCTTAGCTGACAATAAAGAAGGCAGAAGTTTAACTTGGTAAGGAACAAAGACTACAGAAACCCAACAAATACAAGTTCACAGCCAATATCCACCAATGAGATGCAAAATAATGGAAACAATAATAATTTTTGTAATCAATGCTACAATGAACAGTGTTGTGCATGTCCTCTTGTGTACATGAACTAATATACCTTTAGAGAAGACAAGTAGAATTTGATAATCAACAAAAACTGCCCTCAAAGTTCTGGTACCTAATTAGAGTCTTTGAACATACAAGGCGTTAAGAAAAAAGAAATGAAAGATTGTTTATGTGTGGTTTTGAAAATGCCCACAGTTTAGTGAGGGATAGATACATATACAAATAATCACATAATGATGGAGTAAGAATTACTCCAACACATAGATATGTAATGTTTCTCAGAAGTAAAAAGTAGAAAAATTATCTAACGAAATCAGGAATGGTACACACACACACACACAAAGTTGAACTGAAACTTAAAAAACAAGCAATCTTCCAAACTGAGAAGTACACGAGGGATGAGCATGACTTACCATCAAAAGGGTGGTTGCAACTTGCTCTTCACATGCCATGTGGATATAGGTTCCCCAGTAACTTCAGGAAAATCACAGATCTTAGCTAGAGCTGTAAATAGTCTTCAATGGTTATGTGTTTTACAGATGAAGCATCTGAAGCCAAATCCCAGATTAAATTTCCCCAAATCATATGCTTGTTGGTTAAAAACGCAAGGATAGAATTCAGGCCCACTTATTTTGAGTCTGCTATTTTTCTATAAAATGAGCGGCCTCCAGGAGGCAACAGGAGGGCTTTCTTTTTTTTTTTTTTTTTAAGTATTCCTACCATAATAAATATATTTTTACCCCAAATATATCAAGTTCAAATAAATAGTATTTTCAAACAATGTAAAAATATAATTTTATAGTCCCTCTGGCCCTATAAAATTCTAAGAGGTTTTCTGATTTAAATTATGTTTTATTATTAAATGCGGCTCTTTTAGTCTAATTTTTAAAAACTGATAATTCATAAATGCCATGTAAATAACTCTAGATTTACCAGAATACTATTAGCAAGTAGAAATAAATTATTGACAAAACCATCAAATTACATATTGGATGTACACTTGATGCAATACATACTCTGGAGTGTACTACAGCACATAACCCATTGCAATTTGGCACCCATTCACTACTCTGTAGTTTATTTGTGTTACTTAGTGGCTTAATTCATGAAATGTAACATCTAAAATACCTAGCTTTATATTCTGGCTCCACTTACTTGCTATGTGATCTTGGCCAAATAATCAAATCTCTTTAAGCTTTCATTTCCTCCTTTATATAATGAATAATAATATTATCTAGTTATGAGTTATAGTGAATATTCAATAAAATGAATTCAAAGCAGTCAGCACATAGCTTGATACACACAGTAAGTGGTCATCAATAGGTATTGGTTGACATCATAATCCCCATTTTTTAAAATTTTATTTGTTTTTAGAGAGAGGGGAAGGGAGGTAGAAAAAGACAGAGAGAAACATCAATGTGTGGTTGTATCTCATGTGCACTTAACTGGGGACTGAGCCCACAACCCAGGCATGTGCGCTGGCTGAGAATCAAGCTGGTGACCATTTGGTTAACATGCAGGCACTCAATCCACTGGGCCACACAAGCCAGGGCATCATAATCCCCACTTTTACCATATCCAACCTGCCATGATGGTCTAGGTCCAGGTCTCAGCTCAGGTTGTATAGTAAGTAGAGCCTACATCAAGATTAAGATGCATGCTTTTTTTAAGATGTAAAACCAGGGCAGTAAAACTGAAGAAAAAGGAAAAATGAAGCAAGGAAGGATATAGAAAGCCATGCAAAATAATCTGTTACCCTGCTGGCTACTGCTTCTTAATGAGTCATAAAAAGATACAGCAGATGCCTCAGCGGGAAGATCTGTTTAGCCATATGGGACTTCTTCGGAAGAGCTATGGGGCTGGTGGTTGGAACTGTCCATGGGTAAGAGGAAGAAGGGGAAGGGCCATTTACATTCTTCCTCCCAGCTTCAGTTTCCCCTTTGGTCAGAGTTTGCTCCATGGCAGTTAGCACACCACACTTCATGGCGGTGATATCCAGCTCTTTAGGTAGCCGGTGAAGATGCCAGATACTACCTGCAATACCTTGAGATTTCTTTCCTGTCTAAAAGTGATGAGAGGAGTCAGATACTCTGAGTGGTAGTCAGTAAGCCTGACTACACTGCAGCAACCACAGACAGTGGTGGTGGATCACTGGCGGACCACTGGTCTAGGCAATCAGCATGTGGAGGGCTTCTGAAGCCAAGACCTGTGATAGGTACACTATGGCTCTCACATCCCAACAGCCTGAAATTAGAGACCTATCATAAAGATGTATTAGTCGGGTTTTGCTGTATAACAAACAACTGTACAATTGCAAAGGTTTAAAACAAACACTTATTTTTCTCTCGCAGGTTTGCTGGTCGGTAGTGAATTGACTGGGCTCAATGAGGCTTGGCTTGGCCCATGTTCAGATTGGTTCCTTATATCACTGATTCTGGGGCCCAGGCAAAAGAAGCAGTGCCTACCTATGGCATGTTGTTCCCATGGGAGATGGCAAGAGGACAGTAAGAGAGGACAATGGAAACTTACCGTGTCTCTTAAAACTTGAACTCAAAACTGGCACACTAACCCTTCTGTGAAAACCAGCAACAGTAAGTCAGAAAGCTCAAGCTTATAGTCCACAGTCTTCTTCCAAAGTGCCCAGCAGTGCCCCTAACAGATAACCAACCTGTGTATAAAAACATAAAAAATATATTTTTTTTCTATTTCTTCGGGATAATTTGTATTTATTAATACCTAAAGTAGCATGGGTATTAACTAATTTGGTTTTCATAATGGCACTCAATCGTTTGAGGTATCTCTTCTTCTAAGTCATCTTTCTTGTACTGAGATTTAATTATTGAACACAACTTCAGTTTTATTTCATTCACAACACCATTTGGTCCTCTTAACACCCCCAGAGACTAAAAGACATCTAGTAAAATGTAGAACTCCAAGTACTATGCATTCATGAACTGAAATTAAAGTTTCTAAGCAATAGGGTTCTTGATACCAATAATAGCTTACTTGTTCCCTAGCCTCCTTCTAGGCCCCATGTGTTTGCATAGTTAACACACTAAACTTCTCTTCTTTATCTCACTCTCTATCTCTCTCTGTCTCTCTCTCTCTCTCTCTCTTTTTTTTTTTTTTTTTTTTTTCTTTACTACTGCCAGCATTGCAAAGTCAAAATAGCTGTGGAGGAACAAGCTGTTCCACCTCATGTCTCATCAACATTCCTTGCTCACTGTATTAAAACACAGAGAGCATACAGAGCAAATGCAACAACTCCCAAAAGTTCCCTTTTGGGGATTTTCTTTCTGAAAAACCATCCACAGCTGCCTACTCAGAACATCAGAAGAAAGGTAAGTCTCCAACTCAAATCCAAAAGAAGTCAAAGCAAGCAAGGATGGATTTAACCTCTCATTTTGTCACTTGGAAAATAAGAAGTTATTATTAGGCAGGCCTGCATGAACTAATATCAAAATTTAAACTTGCAATTTTTTTAACTAAAGGACCAGTTTTAAATTATTAGAGGGAGTTATATCCCAGGTTTCTTTTTTCTTAAGTCATCGAACTAACATTCTAACCCAAACCCCCTTAGTCACCTAGGGTGAATTTTATTTTCAAATAGCAGCCATATCACAAGCTGTCCTCTGCCAAGTGTATAGGCTTCCTTAAGGAAAGCTAAAAGAAAAGGTTGATAGGATCATCAAAACCATTTCCATTCAAACTACCGTTCTGTTATTCAACCTTACTTTTTAAGACAGAAAGAAGTCAATAGGAGAAAGATTAACCTAGTTGTCCACATTCGAACATATATAAAATTGAATACTTAATTGATAGTCTCTCTTATATTCATGATTTTGTAATTAAATTAATATCTCTCTCCATGAAACAGTTTTTATTTGCATAGTTAAAGCAATGAAATTTTCATTTAACATGGAAACAGTTCAGAATTAGAATTAGGTTAATATCTGGCCTAATAGTTAATAATTACTACTCTTGTTACTTACAGATGAGTGGTAATAAAAATAGCCAGAGAGAACATTTGCTAGAAAGTAGTGATTTTTTTAACAGAACACTGGCAAGAAATTGCCTTTTCAATAAAAGCCAGGATGATCTAAACCACCATTTCCCTCACCACTGCTTCTACCTTCCTGCAGCATGTAGGGAAAAAGTCCTTTCAAATGGCTGTAAAAAACCATAGCACTTAGACGCATAGGAACACAGACCCATGCCCTTCATTCCAGCAATGCAATTAGACCAGAAAGAAAAAGAGCCATAAGAGGAATAGTAGAGTAGGAGAGATAATACATGAAGGCCAAAATTTAAGCAATTGCAAATAAAGAAACTGGTAATTAACTGATGGCTGAGGTCATGCCTAAAACAAAAAGGGCCCATTTATAGTAGATTATGGGAATTGTTAGTTCAGAACTTACAAAAGAAAATGTACGGTCAGGTGAGAAAAAGAAGAGATTAAGAACAAGATGGACAAAATCTTGTCCAAACCCTCATCTTGCTTTAAAATATTTCACTTACGTTTTAGTAATGAGGTGTTAAGAGTCAACACTAGTACCTCACATTAAGTATAACAAAATGCACTTTTTTGAAATTTGGTCTTTTAGCCATCAGGTAAAGAATGCCTCTCCTTATCATGGTAAAGGCTGTGCTACTATAATAAAAATACCTAACAATAATGTGACTTCAAAAAAAAGCTTGTGTGTCTCTCATCAAATGGCTCTGAAGATAGCAATTCAATACGGTGGTCCAGTTCTGCACATCCCATCATCTGAGGCCCCAGATTCCTTCCATCCTGCTGTCCTGCCATCCTGCTGTCAGTTGCGTGATTGAAGTTGGATCACCAGGGAGTCCAGCTGGAAGAAAAAAAAGTATGAAAGAAGCATGCCCACTGCCTCCAAGACCAGCATCAGTTTAGACACCTCACTTCTCCTCCTGAGAACTTAATCCCATCCGAATGCAAGGGAATATGGGAAATGTGGTCCAGCCTCAAAAGTCACTGTATTGGTTGTTCTCTTAATTATAGCAGCTTATGCTTTTATTCTAATTTATGAGCACATGGAAGAATAAGAGAGCAAATTTGGTTGGACAACTAGTGATCTCCATTATTTCTCAAGAATGGCATGAAATAAATGATTTTTATATTCATACCATTAAGATTCTACATATGAATAATTATTTCTGTTCATAATCTGGCCCTAAATCACAGGGGGGAAAAAAACTCAATGAAAGGATTTTCAGAGATAATCTAGTTTAAACCTCTAACTTGTAAGAAAACTAAGGCCTGAAGAAGTGAAAATTCCTGTTCAAGCAGCTGGTAAAAGAAGCAATACTAGAATCCATATTTACACATTCTCAGCCCAATCTTCTTCACAGCCTGGCATGCACTGACTAAAATATCCAATTGCCTAAAATATCTGAGCCTTCTTGATACTCAATCAAAAAGGTTTGGGTTCCAAAGTATTTTTCCCCTCCAAAATTAGGTGGTTTCATCAGATAGCCAATTCCAAATCCTTAATAACTGTTACTGTTCTATTTCATATATCAATATAAATATTTCATATACGCGAGAGGGGAATTGGGAAGAACTGAAGGCTGTCCTGTGCATTTAGCAGCATCTTTGATTCCTACCCTCTAGATGCCTGTAGTATCCCTCGTCCTCCCAAGTTGTGACAACCAAAATTATCTCCTGACATTGCTAAATGATCCCTAGGGAACAAAATTACCTCCAGTTAAGAATTACTAATTTACGCTGTCAGGAGAACCAAAAAGAATCAAGACATAGACAGTAGATCTCAGAGAAAGCAGTATGAGTAGTGAGCGACCAAACATTTGTCCACTCCCATCCCTAAAACAAGGCTTGAAAAGTGTTAACCAAGCTGAGTGATGGGAACAGTGCCAGAGAAGAAATGAGAGAACATGCATCAATAATGAACTCTGAGCCATTCCTTGGCCCACGTCTTAGAGAGGTGGCAACATCCCTAGATAGGTTTTTGGGGTTCAAGAGTAGAGGAGGCTTGCAATCTCTTGTCCCACTGAAGTCCTGGAAGGTACCAATATTCCAGATAAGAAATTGCTGCAGAATTGATCTACATAAACCACAGCCTGGCAAGGGAGCAACCATGTGATTAATTCCTTGTCACTTAGGAGTGGCCAGGAATATGATTTCACTTATAAACAAAACAAAGAAACAAAATAGAAACAGACTCAGATGCAGAGAGCAGACTGACAGCGGTCAGGGGAGAGGGGTTTACGGGTTGGGTGAAAAGGGTGAAAGGATTAAGCAATACAAATTGTAGTTGCAGAATAACCACAGAGATGCAATTTGCAACATGGAGAATATCGTCAATGATGTCAAGATAACTGGGTATGGCTCCAGGTGGGTGCTTGGAGCACCAGCAAGACCACTCTGTAGAGTGCCTGGTTTTCCAGCCACTTTGCTGTACATTTAAAACTGGTGTGGAGCCCTGGCTGGTGACACAGTGAATAAGGTGCCAGCCTGTGAACCCAAAGGTCACTGGTTTGATTCCCCAGCCAGGGCACATAACTTCTGGTTATAAAAACCAGCAGGGATTGTGGCTACGTAAGAGAGAGGTTTCTGGAGTCCCAGGTATTCCTTTTAAAGGGCCCATGCACAGACTTACTCAGGCTTATTCGGTCTAAGCTCCTGCACTGGGGCAGCAGCTCGAAAGGCACCAGGGACTTACGGGGAAGAACTGAATTGTCACACATCAGGACAAAAGCCAGAGAGGCAGCTTTCTCCTAAACAGAAATGCTGGCAGAGGCCATTGTTCCTTTTTAAGAACACTTCCCCCACAGAGCCAACAGGAAGGTACCATATCTAAGTCTCTATCTTCCTGCCTATCCCTGTTGGCCCCATCCTGGTGATTCCCTGAGGTCCCACTCCACCTAACTTATGGGCCCAACCAAGCTGTTTCCAGTGGTTTTTCCATATAAATGGCTTATTTTGCTTCAGACTCTGCTAAAATCTCTCACACAAGCAGCATCTGACCTCCATGCACCCTGGACCTCTCAGTAAGTGTCCCAGGCCTGGCATCAATGGTATCCAGTCTTGGTTCACAGTTTGGCCTCTCCTGGGCACCTCTAAGCCCAAGTAGCACAAGTAGCAGCCGTTTGCAGATCACTCTGTAGCTCATGCTGGGTGGCCCAGGAAGTACACAGGTGGTGGCTGCCTTTGCCAGCACACCCAATGAACAGCTTCAGACCATGTCAATGCACAATCCCACCCCCTCCACAAGCAACACATTTAAAGGGGCAGAGTCAGTGGGTACCAGAGCCCTGCTGAAGTAAGTCCTGCTCCATGGGGTTGACCCCTGCACAGCTGCTTCTCCACGGTGGATACAGCTTTCAGCTGGCCTGGAAATAAATCCTTTACATTGACCTGCCAACAGCAATCAAGACTCAACAGGAAGGTATATAAAGCCCACAGAGGGGCACACCTGGAGTTCCCAGCTCAGGTGAGTGGGAAGATTGTGCCATAGACACTCCAGTATGTCTACTACATAAGGCCAGTCTACCAAGCCTGAGAGACATAGCAGCTCTACCTAATACATACACAGAAACAAACACAGAAAGGCTGCCAAAATGAGGAGACAAAGAAACATGTTCCAAGTAAAAGCACATAACAAAACTCCTGAAAAAGAACTAAATAAAATGGAGACAAGCAATCTACCAAACATAGAATTCAAAACACTGGTGATAGGTATGCTTGCTAAACTTAGAGGAAGAGTAGATGAACTTAGTGAGAACTTCAACAAAGAGATAGAAAACATAAAAGTGAAACTAGAAAACAACAAAAAAAAATGAAGAATATATTAAGTCAAATAAAGAATATATTACAGAGAATCAACAGTGGAGTAAATGAAGTAGAGGGAGGATTAGATTAGAAATTTGGAAGATAAGGAAACAAAAAACACCCAATCGGAACAGCAAAAAGAAAAAGAGAATTAAAAAAATAAAACTATGCCAGTAAAAGGAGCCCCTGGAACAACTTCAAACATACCAACATTTGCATCATAGGGATGCCTTAAGGAGAAGAGACAGAGCAAGGAATTGAAAACCATAGTGAAAAAAATGGCAGAAAACATTCATGGTGAAGGAAATACACATACAATCCAAAAAGCACAGAGTCCCAAACAAGAAGAATCCAAAGAGATCCACACCAAGACACATCATAAATACAAAAAGTTAAAGACAAACAGAGAATCCCAAAACTGGCAAGAGTAAAGCAGTCTTCTAGAGCTCCTATAAGCCTGTCAGTTGATTTCTCAACAGAAACTTTGCATACCAGAGGGACTGTCAAAAAATATTCAAAGTGATGAAAAACAAGGACCTAAAACCAAGATTACCCAGCAAAGTTATCATTTAGAATCAAAGTATATATAAAGAGTTTCCCACACAAGAAAAGCTAACGGAGTTTATCAACACCAAACTATTATTACATGAATTGTTAAAGAGTCTTATTTAAAAACAAGAAAAAGAAAAAGATCAAACATATGAATAATAAAATGGCAATATGTATCTATCAATAACTGAATCAAAAATAAACAAATAAGCAGTACAGAAACAGGCTCATAGATACAGAGAACATTTTGATGACTGCCAGATGGGAAGGGGGTTAGGGGAATGGGTGAAAAATGTGAAGGGGTTAAGAAGTACAGATTGGTTGTCACAGAATAGCCACAGGATGTAAAGAACAACATAGGGAATATAGTCAATAACATTGTAATAACTATGTATGGTGTCAGATTAGTACAAGATTTATTGGGATGAGAACTTGGTAAATTATATAATGTCTAATCACCAGGCTGAACAGCTGAAACTAATTCAATATTGTACACCAACTGTAAATAAAAATAAAAAATAATTTTAGAAATTTACAATATTGCACAGTAATCTCAAATATTCACTGTATATCACCATCAATAAAAAAGTTTGAGCACATTGAAAAACGTGGAGGTCAGAGGCACTGAACCTCCATGCAACTGAAAACATATATATAACTTTCAATTCACCCAACCCTTAACTACTAATACCCTACTCTTGACCAGAAGCCTTACCAATAACATAAACTCTCAATTAACAAGTATTTTGCATACATAACATATACTACACTTTTACAATAAAGTAAGCTAGAGAAAAAATAGTAAGAAAATCATGAGAAAATACGAGGTCTGTTCCAAACGTAACAAGCCCATGTTAATATAATTAAAACAGTTTGCACTGCCAATACTTGCAGGACAGACATCATACGTCATACATTTAGAGTATTATTGAAAAGCGTCTCTGTATAAATAGACCCATGCAGTTCAAACCCATGTTGTTCAAGGGCTAACTATATACATAACAATACTACTATATTCATATAGCATACATCTACATGTAGAGAGATAAATTATATCAATATTACACTCAAAATTGAAGTTAAAAAATAAAGTGAAAAATAAACAATTCTAAATAGAGTAAAAGTTGAAAAGAAAGTATCAGACCCTGAAATCAGCAGCCTTGGGGACAGTATCAAAGGAGGCAAATTGGCCCTGGCTGGTGGCAGAGTGAATAAGGCCCTGGCCTGCAAACCCAAAGGTCACTGGTTTGATTCCCAGTCAGGGCACATAACCAGGTTGCAAGCCAGGTCTCCAGCCAGGTCTGTAGCTGGAGGCAGGTGAAAGGCAACCATACATTGATGTTTCTCTCCCTCTCTGCCTCTCTCCCTTCCCCTCTCTCTGGAAATAATAAATAATATCTTTAAAAATAATAATTAAAAAAAAGACAAATCACTGCTTTTGTGCTAAATGAGCCCAACTAAGCATATCATTGGCCCCTTTGTGGATCCAGCCACTCCTTTCTCCAGATTGCCCTGTCCCACCATTATGATCTCAGCACACAATGTTTCAAGGATAAGAGCAATGTCAGTGAGTCCTACATAGTGATTTAGAACACAGGCTTTGGGGGGAAGAGAAAATTAGTTTTGCTTTGAAAAATCCAAGGCCTCCTTAGATGTAATTTGGTGTGGAAATTTCAAAAAGACTTCAGGAAATTGATTGAAGCTTAAATTTAAAAAATCACCCACAAGTTTTTTTTTTTTTGGTAGTCATTAATAACATAACAATGAAAAGCCAAATTCTGCCATATTATTGGCAACCATATTTATATCACTAAAAAGAATGATCTTATCATTGACAGATGCTAAGACTCAGTGGTTTGAATCACACCATGTGTTACAAATTAAAAGGGCTAAAATCACAATAATGCTAATCTGGAAAAGAATAGGATAAAAAGAATTATTAGGAGCTGCAGAACTAATATTTAAAAATAATCCATACTTATATGCAAAAAAAATTGTTCATAAAATTAGGTAACATATTAATCCAAGTAGTATCTTGAACAAATGTAGTTCTACTCTGCATAAAGCCTAATACATAGATAAAAGTATCCAAAATATGTTTCTATTTTTCTTCAAAAGATAGGTATGTTTACACAGAGGAAAAACAAAGAATATATGTATACTGAGCTGTTAATACTACTTGTATAAAGGAGGAGGTTAGATTAAGAGAAACTTATTGTTATATACATTCATGTCTCTAAATTTGAACTTTTATAAGAATAGTTGATTATTATAATCAAGGAAAAGATATGTATTTTTAACAAACAAAAAACAAACCCTATTGAAATCATATTATGGTGTAACAGAAAACATACTGAACTAAACATCAACAAAAATTGATGCTGCCACTCCCAGCCATGAAATAGATGGTCATTAATATTGACGCTGGTGCTGCTGGTGGTAGTGGTTCCTGTTACAGCAACAAGGTCCTACAAATTGACCCAAGTCCTCTCTTCTGAGACTGCTGCTTTCAGATGTACTGTATTCCAGCATTGCCCTCTACCTGCTGTATGTTGCACTGCAGCCTGCTTGAATAGAGGGGTTGTTTTTCTACCAGTGATAAAGGAATGCATATATTTAAAATATTGTACACATGGGCTTTAATCTTCACAAATCTCCTAGATTCTTCTTCTAAACTACAGCCAAAGGATAGACGAGCAAAACTTTTTGGTGTAAGGTGGTATGTGTGTATGTCATGGCCATCTGGAAAGTGAGAACTACCTGTGAACCTCACGGGGGAGGCTCCCCAGCCTCTGTCCACTGCTGCACGGCTCCTCTAGACCTGAACAGCCCTGCCTGCTACTCTTGCACCTACCTCTCAGTTGTGCAGCACCCAGGACAAACCCTTTAACTCTCTGTTTGGGAGAACATCCCAGGAATATATTCAAAAGTGAAATTGCCTTTATTTACTATAATATATAAGGTCATATAGAGTCATTCATGAATAGCTTTTAAATTATTTCAGCAAGAATTTAGCAAGTGCTATATATGCTAGTGTGCCAAGCGTAGACCATAGAAAAGATGTGGCCTCTACCCTCCATGTTCCACATAACAATGTCTCAAATTGGTATATGGAAACAGAAGTAGTAGATACATATTTTCATTCTTAAGCTCATTCCTTCATGTTAACAGAAGAATAAACCATGGGCATTATCCTCAATGAGGTTATTTATTAATATTTTACATATACTGATTAACAAAAAATAGAAGTGGGAGGTGTAACTTCTGTAAGTCCTTTAGTAAGTTAACACATTTATTGAGCATTCACTAGGTCCTAGGTGCTTGGCTTCATGCCAGGAATACAAAGAAGAGAAAAAGTACTTCTGAGAAGCTGATAGGAACCAAATGGATTGAACAGCAAAGCAGCAAGTGCTCCGTGCTCTGTGACTGGCCAACCACCTCTTTCTGGAGCATTTGAGGGATTCATCCCTGAAACGAATGATGGATCAGATCTTAAAAGATCATTTCTTAATAGGTAATGAGCAGAAGATAAAGGGGGTGGCCAGGAATGCCTCCAGACAGTTGAAGGTCAAAAGGACATGGGTAAGCAGGAGACCCTGACTATCCCAGGCATCCTGGAGAAATATGCCAGAATTTAGGGTCCCCTGAAAATAGCAATAAAGACTTTATTAAAATGTACTGAAGTCTGGGGGATTCTCAGATCATCTTTAGTAAGTAAAGGCTCTGAGGACAAACTTTAATTGAGAATAAGAAATGTGGGAGAGCACAGAAGATGCTCAAAGTGAAAAGGCGTAGTAACTAGAGGACAAAATCAGATTTCTAATCTGTGTTTAGTGAACTGATAGCTCAGTGCACTGTTTTTCAGTAGTTCTCAAATATTGGTCGGGGGGGGGGGGAGAAAAATCAATGTAGTCTCTGTCTGGTAAACTCTCTTGACAGTCAGGTTCTAAAGTTGTGGAGAAATGGAGGCTTAAGATTTTGCTTTTTTTTTTTTTTAAAGTAAACACTCCCACAATTCAGATACAGATGATTAATAGAGCACACTCTTTCCAGCTGTACCCAGGAGTCTGACGAAAGAGGTAAAACTGTCAGGGCTCTGAGATCTGAGACCCTAAATGATCCAAAGGTACCAAAAACCAGATGCTGTTCCTGGATGTGACATGAGTCACCAGAACCGCAGACAGAGCTGCAGAGTTAAAAATGTTTGACACGTTTGCCCAGAAGCATTAAGAAATTGAAGCGAGTCCAGGAAAGTGCTTTCGTAAATACCGTGGGGTAGTGATAAAGAAATGGCTGCTTCTGGGGCTGTGCTCAGTTCTGCTTTCTCTTCTGTCCTGTGTCTGCCGGCTTCTACAGGGCTGTCCTCTCAGTGTGGCGATGGTCACACGATGGGAAAGAAAGATGACACCTGGGCGGTGGAGGCAAGAACAATGAACTGTGCCCACATCCAGGAATCAGTCCAATTTGACCTGTCATATCCCCAAGTTCAAGGGCACCCTCCCCCCTCTGAAAGAAGGGGAAGGGATGAGGTCAAGAGCAGTTCAAAATGAAGCAAAGGGGAGAGAAGAAACTTGCCTTTCAAAAAACATTATTTGTTTCAGTTTTCCTGAGGAAATAGGACAACAAATTACATTCTTGTATACCAGTGATTTTCATCTGATGGCGCACATTACTAAACTTCTGTGGCACACCAAAAAATATTTTTTTTTCACTAATATGACAGAAAAATGGGTATAATTTTGATTCATTCATACCAGACAGCTACTGTTGTGTTGGCTGTCGTCATTTTTCTATTTGACAATCTAAGGGAAAAGAAGTCAGTGTCCCTGACTGAATAGTCAAGTGTTGCATGTTTTACAAATTTATGTGGCACAGCGGTTGAAAATTACTGTTTTATGCTAAGGATAAAGGTAAAGCTGCAAAGCCATTCACAAAGTAGTGAACTTAATCACCAGGCTCTCTATTTTTTTAAATTAATCTAATTACTAATGGGCAGGCTGGTTCATATTTAGAAACTTCAATTCAGAGATAGATGATAAATTGCTTTTTTAACCTTATTATATACCAACTTCAAAATCACTTCTTTCTCAGCCCTGTCTCAGTGTATAAACTGTGGTCTCAAGGGGTAACATTCCACAGGAAAAGAGCGACATCTGCAGGAGAACTGGGTCACTATGTGAGACAATCCACTTGAAGGCACAAAACTCAATTGGTCAGAACACACATCACACACTCAGCAAGTTGCCTGGCATAAAATAAACTTTGAAGAACTGATTATTGTTCCTTGCGTGACGATGATGGTGGTGGCATACATTCTTATACTGTATTCTAGGAATTAAAACAAAAATTTTTAAAGCCCAAGAAAGAAAGGTATCAGAGGTTATTCAAATTATTTAGATTATTGTTCTGTTTTTCATAGGAACCCCTATCTCTCCAGATAGTTACTGACCCCTGCTCTTGGCCATTCTGCAAGACTGATGTTTGTTTACAATTCTGGGCCTTGTAAGTGGTGATCTTGTTCCTGATAGCTTTTAATTACTAAAAATATATCCATGTTCTTAGAAAATACAAATTCAGAAACACAGCTCCTTCACTTAGTTGAACTATAGTAGGTGTACATACATAACTAAGAAATAAATCAAGAAATTAGAAGGTAAGGTGTGTCCTTAGATGGCAACATTTTCAATGGGGTATAAGTTATACGAGGTTTGTCCAGGAGGCATCCAGCCATACAATAGGAGAAACAGAGACACTTATTGAAGAAGATACAAGAAACATTGTACATAGGACAGTGATGCCTCAGTTCTCCTCAAAGTAGACACCTTGGGACCTCACACAGTTCTGGTTGCCATCAGCTGCCCCATCATATTTTCCTGAATCTCATTGATGGTCTGAAATTTCTTCCCTTGCAAAGGTGATTTTAGATTTGGGAAAAGCCAGAAGTAATGGGGCACCAAATCTGGGCTTTAGGGTGGCTGAGTCACCTGGGTGATTTGATGGTTCACCAAAAACTCTGCAGGAGAAGTGATGCATGAGAAGCCACATTGTCTTGATGAAGCTGCCAATCAGCAATCGCCGTAGCTGTGGCCTTCTGAATCATCTGAATAGTTTCCAAGAGGAATTTCCAAGATAAATGCAAAATCTGATGCAGATTTGTTGTTCTACTTCCTTAGTCATTTCGAATGCAAGCCACACAGTACACATGTTCGTTCACTCAACGGTGTCTACTGCCCCCACCGGCTAGTAAGTTGAAGTTGTCGTTATTCACACATGTGCATTCCAGTCCATTCTCCTTGGCTGCCAGGTTCCTTTGATGTCATGCAAACCATCCTTATTATATTAACAATGGCTGGACTTGTTCTGGCCATTATGGTAATCTATAAAAATCTTAAGAAGGCCCATTGGCAAACTGCACCAAATTCTCTTGAATATTTCCTTGGATCTGATTGTTTTCTTACTTTGTCTTTCCAATCTGTGTCAACCCCCTACAAACATGAACAAAATGTATAAACATGCCTTGGAAATTTATTCCTCAAGAAATTTTAAATGCCGCAGGATAAAGGAATTGAACTGTCCTGATGCCTTTTCTATGGCCAGCACTTTTTATATGTTATTTAATTTGATCCTCTCAATAACTCTGTCAAGTTATTCAGGTTGTTTAGAATGATTTTTATCTAATAGATGAGACTATCAGGTCCAAAATCCTGTAACTTGTCAGTAAGCAATGCCGTTCAGATTCAGCCTCATGTCCATCTGGGTCGAGCTAGAGTGTAGGCTCCTTCCATGATCCCTGAAGAATCTTAGAAAGTGCTGGTTGTGAATTTCAAAGTAAAGAGAAGCTTGGTATCAAACAGAGATGATGCTACCAATGCAAGCAGTCTGATGGAGCACCTTAAAACATCATAATTGAGTATCATAAAATAAAAATAAACATTTTGAAAGGACTTCTAGTTATATATTTAATGCACATTAAGTGATTAGCAAACTATTATATATTTAATATATTTTAAGTGATTAGCAAACTATGTTTATCATTTGTGGAAGCTTTTAAGGGTAATTTTCAAAATGCAGCCATTTGGAGATTAGACAATATAATGCAGGGCCTATACCACATTTGTGAGGAATCAGACCTCACTACTTCTGTAAATACAGTTTAGGCTAAAAAACCCTGACGCCTAGAGTAATGAAGAAGCTTATTACATTTAAGCTTTATTGATTTCTGCTCCATAGTATGTTTCACTCTATTTAGGATATAATTCTTGTGGCTAATATGATTGGCCATGCAATTAGTAAAAATAGATTTGTTTGATCCTAATATTCACTCTAAAGATTTTGGTGTAACACTATTTGTTCATTCCTTTGTTCATTAAAATTTTATTGTAAAACAGTTTGAAGTTCTGTATAAAATAAAGCATGCAATGATCAGTACCCAACAACTGCATTTTGGAGCATTTATCTCAAAGAAATGAAAATCCATGTTTGCACAGAAACCAATACACTGATGTTCACAGTAGCTGTATTTTATAATAGTCCAGAACTATAAATAACCCAAATGTCCTTCAACAGGTAACTGGTTAAACAAATGATGGTGCATCCATACCTTAGAATACTATTCAGCAACAAAAAGAAATGAACTATCTATGTATACAACATCTTGAATGAATATCCAGAGAATAGCACATGGTGAAAAAAAAACAATTCCAAAACGTTATCTGTATATTACACACCATTCTTGATATAACAAAGTTCTAGAGATAAAGGACACATTAGGATTTGCCAGCAGTTGAGGAGAGAGTGGAAGAAAGAGTGAAGTAGGTATGGCTATATAGGAACAACCAGAGAGATCCTTTTCATAATGAAAACATTCTGTATCTTGACTGTATCAGTGTCAATGTCATGGCTGTGTTTTGCAAGGTGTTTACCAGTGAGTGAAGCTATGTAAAAGGTACAAGGGTTCTCTATTACTTCTTACAGCTGCACGTGAGTCCACCTCAAAATAAAATGTTTAATTAAAAAATACTGAACACTTAAAGTACTTGAAATTAACAACACAATAAAGACCCTTTAAAGGACATTAAAGACCTACTACAAAAAAGAAGGTAATTCCACTGTAGTGTAGTCAATTCAATTCTACAGTTTGCAGGAATGCCAAAGAAACACAGAGGAAACGAACCTATGGCTGGGATAAGGGGACATAGAAAGTTGCCCAGGAAGGGGGACACTGTAGCAGAGGGTTTAGGGTTAGTATTGATAGAAGCCATGCTGGAAAAGAGAAGAAAGAAAAGGATAAAGGACATTCCAGAAAGAAGGGGCAACATGTGCAAAGGCAAGGGGACTGGAAGTAATGTGAAGTGTTCAGAAAACTATGAATAGTTCAGTATGTTCCTTGTGTGTGTGGTGGGTAAGTGAGCTGACGGAGATAAGGCTCACCTCAACCCTAAGGCTGGGTCTTGGGTCTTGAAGGCACTTGTTATAATGGCTTTGAGTATATCCTGTCCACTATGTCCACACATTACAGGTTTGTCTCTGCCTGTTTAGAGCAATAAATAAGATTTAGGCTTTAATGTACACGACTGTTTTTTACAGGGCCTGCAGGATGGAGATTGAATTGTGAGTTGAAGTTGGGAACTGGAAGTAGCTAGTAAAATAAGATAAGGATTTAAATGATAGCCATGACAATAGGAATGAAAGAAAAGGTGGATTTCAGAAACTTAACAGAGACAGAGTTCAAGAGTACAGGGTGACTGGCTGAGTGTGGGATGGGAAGATGAGGGAAGAAGCTAGGACCTGACTGCCAATGAGCAGGACTAGGACGCTGCTCACCAGCCCGGAGCAGATGTACTCTTTACATCGCAAATCATTTCTCCAGGAGCCACTTCTTACCCATTGAAAAAGCACCTGTGTACCTAAGAATATGAATTTACAACAATGAACTGCAAGACATTTCTAATAAAATTAATGAACTTTAAATTAAAAAAAAAAAAAAAAATCTTCCCAGCATCTAATCAAATGAGCATATAATTTATAAGGAAAAGAAAATTAAATTAACATTAAACTTTACTACAACAATGCTTTATGTTGCTGAAAATACATTAACATATTTAAGACACTCTTGGAAAGAACATGCAAGTTGAGGATATTACATCCACAAGACTAACCTCTCACTAGGAAGGACCCAGACAAACTTTTACCAACATACAGGAACTCAAAGTATATTGTCCCCACAAGCCTTTCACAAGCAATTTCCTAGAGAGCAAATGGCAGAAAACTGGGACAAGACAAAGATATTAACATAGGACTATGAGGGAGTTTTCAATATATGTCACCTATAGAAATAAATGAGGGTTAAAAGAGAGTGTACAGAATATAATGAATAGTTATGTGATCAAATAATGCAGGTATTGTACAGCTTTTTAAAAAATTGGAGGGAGGGGTGAATGGGCATAGGATAGGTAAAAAAATAACTGTTTTCAGCAATCAGAATTGGTGGTAGTAATACCAGTACTGGTATCTGATATTGTGTGTATAATGTGAGATAAAAAGATACATATTGTGTATCATAGAAATGTACACTTGAATCCTATAAAAATCTTATTAACCAATATCACCCCAATAAATTTAATTTAAAAAAGTAATTATGTGATGTTCTAATTAGAGCATCCATGCATCCTTGATAGCCAGGACTTTCACTGAAAAACCCACAGCACTGAATTTTAATTGAAAATATCACTATACATTCACATAGCATCAAATCTTTAAGTATAAATATTTCAATGAGTATACCTAGTACCCAGATTGTCGTTTTGAAATACTGTTTTGCATTAAAGAAAACCAAAGTGGCTGAACAAATTACCACCAACTTGGAGGCTTACAATAACAAAGCTTTATTTTCTCAGAGTTCTGGAGGATCAACATCTGAAATCAAAATATCATCAGGACTGTGCTTCTTCTGAAAACTCTTAGGAAGAATAATTCCTGACTCTTCCAAGCTTCTGGTGCCTTCAGACACTCTTTAGTTTCTAGCATCATAACTCCAACTTCTGCTTCTGTCTTCGCATGCCTCGCTTGTGTGTTTGTCTTATTCTCTTCTGCCTTATGTGCAGACACATCATTGGATTTAGGGACCAACCCAATCCCGGTTGAACTCATCTTGAAATATTTCTGAACTGTGTCTTAGTTTTCCAAATAAGGTGATATTCAAAGGTTCCAGGAGAATATATATTAGAGGGCCAACATTTAACCTTCTGAAATCCAACCACTGGCCCCCTAAAATTGGTGTCAGTGCATTTGCCCCATGCCAACATTACCAAAAGTCTCAACCCATTACAGCATCAACTAAAATGTCATCTAAATATCATCAGCTCAGAAGTCCCAAATCTTATCTTAATCAGGTATGGGTGAGACTATGACTCTGGGTACAATCTATCCTGTGACAAAATTCCTCTCTATCTGTAGATTGTGACACTAGGAAACAAGTTATCTGCTTCCCAAATACAGTGGTTGGGCAAGCACAGGGTAGAGAGTCCCATTCAAAGGAGAAATTGGAAAAAGTAAGGGGCTTGCCATCCAAGAGAGTTGCAAATTCAGCACGACAAATTCCTTTGGGTTTCAAGGCCTGAAAATAATCCTCTATGGCCCAATGCTCTGCCCTCTGGGCCTGTGATGAGGCCCTGCCCTCCTCTGCCACCCCAGCTCTGCCCTTGGAGACAGTTATACTTTTTCTTAAAGTGTAACACATGTTTGCAACCAAGTAGTCTGTTGGCCAGTTTCCTGCCTACAGAATCTCCAAAAGCCTTCCTTTATCTTGTCCTCTCTCTTTGTCCCCTTTAGTCCAAGCTGTCAAGTTTCTGCTAATACAACATTCTCAAATACGTTGTGGGCCTCCTGTGTGTGTGTTTTGAAGGTCTACTCCATTGCACAAAGGGTCCTCCACATGCTCTTCCTAGATATACTCACTGTTGTTCCAGGTGTCTGCTGAGATGGTTGAGTAAACCTGTAAGTCACATGCATAATCTCTTAAACCACATCCTTGATCTTCTCTCCAGAGCGTGTCTTTCCAGCAATAAATATCCTAATTTCAGCATCCTTTGTGAGAACCTCCCAAATCATCAAGTACTTAGCTCTTTTTGCTTAACAGTTCCCTCCTCCCACTTAACTTCTTCCCTTCACATCTTACTATAAGCAGCAAGGATAAACCAGGCTGCTCCTTTGACACTTTCCTTGGAAATCTCCTCGGCTAAACACCCAAGTTCGTCACTTGTAAATTCTGCTTTCACCCAGCAAGAGAACACAATTCAGCCAAGTTTTCTACTGCTTTATAACAAGGATTGCCTTTCCTCTAGCTATTATGTTCTTCATTTCCTTCTAAGATCTCACCAGAAGAACCTTCAACATTCACATTTCTATTAATATTGTGTACATGACTATACGTATACACATGAGTAAATATGAATATGCATATATATGAATATACATACATATATAGATTCATTCTCTACTATGTTCTTCATTTCCTTTTAGATTCTTGTCAGCGTTGCTGTTAATATCCATATTTCTACCAACCATCTCTTCAAGGAAATCTAGGCTTCTTTTTCTACTATTTTACCTCAAAATCCTTCTAGCCACTATCCATCACCCAATTCCAAAGCCACTTCCATATTTTTGGCTATTGGTACAGCAGTGCCCTTCTTCCCAAAACCAAAATCTGTACTGGTTGCTTAGGTTTGCCACAAATGTGGTGGTTTACAATAGCAGAAATGTATTCTCTTGGAGTTCTCAAAGTCAGAAGTCTGCAGAGTAGGCCACTCTCACTGACGGGGGGAGAATCCTTCTTGCCCCTTTTAGTTTATGGAGGGCTCCATGGGTTCTGTGGAATAACTGGAGTTATGGTAGCATAACTCCAGTTTCTGCCTCTGTTTTCACATTGCCTTCTTCTGTGCCTGCATGTCTCAACTTTTCCTCTTTTTTTTCTCTTAAAAGGACGCCACCAGCCATTGGATTTAGCGTTCACACTAAATCCAGGATGACCTGGAGATCTTAAACTTAATCACATATGCAGAGAACCTATTTCCAAATAAAGTCACATGAATATATATTTTTAAAGGCTACAATTCATCCTACTACAAGGACTTTGGGGGAGAAATGATTACAAATGTGGAACAATAAGTGCTCATGATGACCCAGGAATATCTTAACACACCAGATAGGAAGAAGCTATCAAAGTCTACAAAGATCATGTCATAAGAACTCAAAAGCCATTTTGAGGAGGTTTCCATTGACCAAAAATGAAACAATTTGAGCATCAATGAAGAAAAAAACGACCATGTTTTGAAATCATCAAATATTTTTAAATTCGTGAATTCTAAGTAATTTTTAAATTGGTTCATTACCTCATGGAGATAATAAAAAAGCCAACTTGCTATCTTGAAATGCAGATAAATAAGATCACAGAATCAAGCTTATATTTCTTTTCTGATATGAACTGTACTACTGAGTAACCAAATATTAGATACAGAATATCTCCTTATGCAAATCGTTCCAGTTAAAAGATGGAAACAAAATGATAGAATTTTATTATCACTATTTTGCAGCCACTATGAATTAATGGGCCTAGCCATTGAACATCAATAGCATAAACATCAAGAAAGAACAAAAATCAGACATGTTAGGCCTCCAGGTGAAACGCCTATAGTCTTGCCAAAGGGATCAAGCCTCTGAATCCTGTTGCCAATTTGCAGAAAATTCAAACGACAGAGTGACATATTGAACTGTATTATGATTCTGCAAACAGCAGAATCCAGACTATGAAACTCTATGAGTTCTTTCACATATAGATTGTAAGCAAGGAACAAAAGAGAAGAATCGGTACATGAAAAAAAGATACATGGGTTTTTTTAACAGGCAGACTAAAACCACCATGTCAAGGGATGAACACCTGCATAACAGAACCATCAAGACACACAAGAGAGTGACTTTCATAATTTAAAAAGTCTAGAAAAGAGAGTGTAACGGAGGAAGTGGTCAAAATGTCAATGCTGATGAGACTGGCAAAGATGGCTATCTAAATTATATGTCTTATTCATGTTTGTTTTCTTAGTGTATAGGAATATGTGTGAAATGTAGTCAGAAAATAAATATAAACTTACATGGTGTGTCTATTCTAATACCTGTGAGTCTCACTCCAGGTTGTTGAAAAAAATACAAAAAGAATATACAAGAAAGAAGAGAAGGAGAAAAGGAGGCAGGAAATAAGAGATGGAGAGGGAAAGGGAGGGAGGGAGAGAAAGAGAGAATAAATAATAGGGCAAAGAAGGAAAGAAATATCTCACTCACCCAAATGTTCCATGTAGCTCCTGTGCCTCTCCATTCCAGCTCACTGAAAATGAACCTATAAAACAAGGCACAATCCAAGTGTTTCCAAAGTGCATAAGCCTGTAGGATGCAGCAAGAGTGAAAATTCAGTTTCCTGGATCTTGGGTCCAGGTGAGAGTGCAGGACTTCCAGCTTCTTGGAGAACTCCCTCCCCACCACAAGTGTCTCTAAAACCCTAGATATGTCTCACACATGCTCATGATGGGCCATTGCCATATTCCTGTATCCCTTATTGTGTGATTCTCCTCCCCATCCTGCCACTAAAAGGACTTTGAGGCCCTGGCTGGTGTGGCTCAGTTGGAGCATTCAGCCTATAATCAAAAGGTTGCAGGTTCAATTCCAGGTCACATCAATGTCTCTATCTCTCTCTCTGTCTCTCTCTGTCTCTCTGTCTCTCTCTCCTCTCCCCTCCCCTCTCCTCTTCTCTCTCTCTCTCCCCAATGAAAAAATGTCCTCAGCTGAGGATAAAAGTCAATAAATAATGAGGTTAATAAAATAAAATACACACACACACACACACACACACACACACACACACACACAAAAAGGGTATTGAGGTATCCCACAAGATGCAGCTGTTATTCTCCCACCAATCACCAGGTGCTGGCAACCGCAGCAGGTGTTATTCCTCTACTAGCCACGCCATTGAAGTCTTCTGTCAAGCATCCTGACTCAACAGCCAGAGTCCTCAAAGTGCCAAAATCCCATGGTTATCTGTGGGGAACCATGCCCTCTCCCCTTCTTGAGATCATCTGCTGGAGATGACCCAAAACAGTGTTGCACCTGCTTGCATCTCTTATAGACCTAAGTGGAAGAGCTCCTGCTTTTTTTTTTTTTTTTTTTTTTAATTCACAGACCTCTTTCTCGCTGGGATTTAGGCATGGATTGTTGCTATCTTTTCAGATAACTATCTTTTCAGATTTATCCATTTGTTTCATAAATAGGGCTAAGTGTTTAGTATTAGAAAGTGCTTAGTTTTAAAATTAAACAGAAATGAACTAAACAGAACTGAAATGGGTCATAAATTAAGTCAATCAGTCTAGAAGTCATTTTGCAACAGGTTTCATGGGTATATTCTGGACAATCAAAGCAGCTGCCATTCTTAGTTCTTTACTCCAGTGTCCCACCATTATCATTTTTCAGCTACAGGGTCTCTGATCATCTCTGGCATCTTTCTACTTTTGTTTCAAACGCGAGGCTACAGGCTCTCTTTCCATGCCTCCAAGTCAAATTCCAAAGAAAGATGTTGACTGGTCAAGCTTATTACCATTGGTCTCTTCTAAGGACATTTGTGTCAGGAAATCTCCTGAGCCACTAATCCATCTTTGGATCAGCAATGGTCCCCGAAGCGATCTAAGAGAGTGGCACTCTCTCCACTAAGAAATGAAAACTCCTGTACCTAGTGGGTCGGAAAGCGTGCTCGGAATAGTTTCAGTTTTAAATGTGTTGGGAGCTTTATGGCTCAGTAGATGCGCGATTTTAAATTTTCACGTGCACCTTTTCCTATTTCTAAGGGCTGACCTTAGCTTGGAAACCTCTAAGTTCCCTTCTGACTCGAAGAGCGAGTGATTCGAAGCATAAAATAGCCAACCGGTGAACAGTTAGCGCAGTTCTTGTCTTCCGGTTAACCATTTTCCCCCTGATTTTTCAAACTATAACGACGATTGCTTCTAGTTGAAAACAGAAAGAAGATAAAAATGGTATTCCTTTGCGCAGTTCCGCGATCTTCGCTCCTACACGCGGAGACGCCGGCCGCTGCAGCGCCGCAGGGTTCCGGCAGCCGGCGAGCGGCGGGCTGAACAGCGGAACAGACGCGCCCCGGCGGCGGGAGGCGGGGCCCGCAGCGGCGTGCTGACGTCAGAGAGGGCGGCGACTCGGCGGGTCGGCCGCGGCGCTGACGGCGGCCGCCCGGGTGTGCTCGGAGCCCGGCCTGGGCAGCGGCTTGGCGTCCTAGGAACTCGCGCAGCGCCCGCGGGCTCCGGGGCGGGGGCTGCAGCAGCGAGCCCCCCTCCCCCGGGGAGGCGGGGCCTGGGCGAGCTTCCCGGTCGGGGAGCGGCGGCGGCCGGGGAGATGCATCAGAAGCTGCTGAAGAGCGCGCATTACATCGAGCTGGGCAGCTACCAGTACTGGCCGGTCCTGCTGCCCCGCGGCATTCGCCTCTACACCTACGAGCAGATCCCCGTGTCCCTCAAGGACAACCCGTACATCACCGACGGCTACCGGGCTTACCTGCCCTCCCGATTGTGCATCAAAAGGTACGGTCTGGCCGCCGCCACAGGCGCGCCTGAGGGACGCGCCGGCGGCCCCTGCTCACCCACCGCGTTTTGTCTGGTCTCCCCGCTGCTCTCCGTGCCCATCCTTTTCATCCCTTCCCACCCCCTCGCCTCTCTTCCCTCCTCCTGTCGCCAGGGCACTTGATCCAGGGAATGATAATGATAAGTAACCATGATCTTAATTACCAACTCTCCTAGGGCGCTTTGCTGTTTACAAAGGGCTTTAACCTCTTTTATTCCTTTCTGGGGTTTGCCGAGATACAAGCTGGACACCCCACTGATGGGCTGAGCCGTAACCTGTGTATACCTAAGCGTTATTTGTAGAGCAGCCCTATGGAAATGGGGACGTTTGGGGGTCAGATAAACGCCTGTGTAATAGGAAACAAGCTCACATCGCCATATATACGTATATTTAGAAACCCCTGGTTCATTCATTCAGTAGGTACTGTGGAGCCCTTGGTCGGTGTCAGGCATTTTAACCAGGTGGTGCGGAGAACAGCAGCCAGGGCCCTTGTTCGCATGAAGCTACAAAGGTCCAGCCTGAGTGACACACATTGAAAATATAATTACACTATTATTACATAATAACCATTGTGAAAAACACTTTGTGTAGGGGAACCATTGTGCAGGAAAAGCACTTTGGCATAGAGCGCCTCTAAAGGGCACTGCTCTCCTAGAGCACTATTGGAAGCAGCTCTGAGTTTCTCCATCATCTAAACCTTTAAAACCAAAAGTCCCTTTATAGTCTGGGTTAATTACAAAATGGAAAAATTAATTCTTAGGAGAGCTTTCTGTTAAGATTTACCATATGTGCTTAAATACAGGACCCCACTTCAGGAGAATTAATACAGATGTTGGCTAGCTGTCCAGGTCACTGTAGAGGCAAACCCCAGGGCTGGAATGTGGGCTGTTGAATTGCTCAGGCAGCAGCCACATGTCTGGTTCTTGATCTTTTAAGCATGGTCTTTACCCAGTTCCTTTGCTCTGTCCTGAAAGTCGTGTTTCTATGACCCATAGTCCCAAGGTAACATCACTGTCGGTCCCTTCTTGACTTGAATGGATGGCCCACAGGACTACACAATTTGAATTCTAAGTAATCTTTTCCTCCCCAATGCCTCCCATGCATAAGTTATTACACAAGAAATCAGAGTTGGGTTCTACTATGGATGCAAATTTCCATGAGGATGGAGCAGATAGTTGCAATTAAAATATTGCCTTAAATATTTTATGCCCACCTACCACAGGTCCTCTGCATTCTGATGTTAGAGTCCAAATATTATAGACAGAGAAGTGAAATCTAGTGCCTTAGAGGGTGAGCTGTTGAGTCAAAAAAAACTTGCATATCCAGATCTGCCACTTAACAGCTGTGGGGCCTTGAACAAAAGTTAACCCCTCTGAGCCTTCTTTTCCCTATTTGTAAAAGGGAGGGTGCTCACAACAGCTGCTTCAGAAAGTACAATAATAAGGATTAAATGAGATTATATACAAGGTCTATCCAGAAAGTATCAGCCCTGCAAATGTTTTAATTATATTGACATTGGCTCAGAACTTTCAGGACAGGCCTCAATGTATAACCTTACAGGGGCCCACACACACAATGAATAGTACCTTACCATCATAATCATTGGGGTCAAAGATGAACAGGTATCGGGGTGAGTATTGATTCTGAAGCTGAACAGAGTCTGGGCCTAGCTTCTTGGAGAATAACAGTGGGTCCTCTACCGGCATGTTCTTCTCAGGGCTCTTCCTGCCAGCTTAGCTTGGTCTTTACAGTTTTAGCTGTTAAGCATGACCAGGACAGATTATAGATATGAGAGGTAATGTGTCACAACTGTTCTGCCAATACTCTATTACTTGGAAGGAACATGCCAAGATTATGTCTCTCAGTTCAGTTAATCAGGTTATATTGAGTTTCACAAAATGAAGAGTTCTAAAGCAGTAAGCAGAGCAAACGGACCTGTAGTGAAATGTGCTCTTACATTCCCACATCCTACCCACTTCCAACACATGCAGTACAGGTAGTCTTTATACTTGATGCTTGTACAGAATAGGGTCTGAAATGCATGATATAAGATTCACTTTATTCTTGATGATTGTTTGATAGTGCAAAACCCTACTGTTTTTGATATGGGAAAATGAGAACCATGGTGACTGCTGCAACTTCAGTAGGTTAGAGTTATACGCTAATGGTTACGAATAAGGATTCTGAGTAAGTGAAAGTCAAAGACCTTCGTTTAGAAAGACTATATTTTGCAAGAAGAATGCAAGAGTATTTTAATTTTTTGTCATGGTATCACCTTTCAATAAATTAATCAGATGAGTTCTATCTGCAGCAGGAGAAACATTTCACCTAACTAAGGAAGGAGCTGGGAGGGGCTTGCAGCAACATCTAATCCAGCTGCCTTGTTTTATAGATGAAGAAACTGAAGCCAGAGAGTGACTTGCCCCTGGTCACAGAGCTAACCTGTCACAGACGGGGTGAAGGAACAGTAGGCCTTTTGACTTGTGGTTAGGCTGGTATGCCAACCACCTGTGCTGCCAAAACTACTTAAACTCAGACCAGTTAGTCAGCATTTTGAAAGAGGGCAAATAGTACTGATATTAAAAGTAACCTCCTATTGTTCCTTAAAAGAACATGCCACCTGGAAACAGTGTGATTTCAAACTAATCGTAACAAAGTTGTTCCAGCATATCTGTCTTAAAGGTCACTTCCAGTGAATCAGTTTGTATTTATTCTGCTTCCCTCAAGTCCAGTTAATTTTGTATTTGCATTTAGTGAATACTAAAAAGGTATTTTAACTTTGTGCCTAATTAACAGTTAGAAGGATTTCAGATATTTGTTGTTGAGCATCAAAGGATGCTAGCTAATACCAGTTTTTATCTGCTCA
Organism: Noctilio leporinus; assembly: GCA_004026585.1. NCBI lineage: Eukaryota > Metazoa > Chordata > Mammalia > Chiroptera > Noctilionidae > Noctilio > Noctilio leporinus. The sequence continues at coordinate 242,250 of PVIW01000841.1, forward strand.
TTTATTTCTGTAGACATTTGAGCAAGGCACTGTGATTGGAACAGTGGCATCATAAAGGTGAATAGTGCCAGCCATCAGGGAGTTAATAGGCTGGTGGACAAGGTGGAATTTGTATATAAATAACTCTAATATGCAGAAGAAAATGGTCAGTCTGATAGTACAGATGCTCTAAGTTCCTAGGATTGATTGTGGAAAAACATAAAGAGAGATTAATTAGACTAAATGATATATCACATTTAGAAAGGCAAAGATGGGGTGAAGGGCTTCAAGTAACAAGTGTTACATAACCCAGAAAAATTGTCCCTAACCTTTTAAATGCTGCCAGTGAATGAGGCACTATGACTGAACTGCATGTTTTTTTGTTTGTTTTCCAGTTTGTTTATTTTATCTAATGAGACAGTAAACATCTGGAGTCATCTGCTGGGTTTCTTTCTCTTCTTCACACTGGGAATATATGACATGACATCTGTGTTACCTTCGGCAAGTGCATCCAGAGAAGATTTTGTCATTTGTTCTATTTGTCTTTTCTGCTTCCAGGTGAGTCGTTTCACAAACACTGTTACTGGTAAAGAGAACCGAGTCAGACACACTTGAGCATGTCTTCATGGCCACCCGTTGCCATGAAAGCCCCAAATAGAATATAGGTTAGCTTACTCCCTTTTATAGTACAAACACAGAAAATATGTTTCATGAATGTGTATTTGGGTGTTATTATTAGAGTATATTTGAAATCCAGTAAGTTTTATTAAAGATTGAGAAAATGTCTTTTTTTTCCTTTTTCCATTTTTAGACCTCTCTGTGTTAAGATTAATACAAGGATAGGAATCTCTGATTGTACTATATTTTCTGACTGAACTAGAATACTAGTATCTGCTTAAAACTTGAGAAGATTTTTCATTTTTTTCCTATTTATATGTCTGTTATTTTTGCATTTGTTGTTTTCGTGCCATCTTAACTTTAATGTCTTGTTTTGCTTACATTGATCTTTTCTGTTGCTTTAATGTTCATTTTCATTGGTCCTTTTATACTTGCCTAATTTCAAATACCATTTCAGTTTCTCCTCTGCTCTACCTCTTAGGTTTGTTTATTCTTTAGCATTTTAATTCAGAAACGTGTAATAGTGCCTTTTGAAGTTGTATTTAATAGTTTTGCCAACAGATTATTCTAAAAGAGAAAACCAATACAGAAAGTCATAAAAATGAAAAGAAAATGGTGCCATTCCAACATAGGCCAGTGCTCCCTGCACTTAACCTGTTGCTACTCAGTTAGAAAGGTGAATCTGTAAGCTGGCTGCACAGGTGGATGTTGCTTTTATTATGTAGCATTTCATTTCAGCCCTTCATCTTTTGACTCAAAACTTTGGAATTAAATGATTAAGAAACATATCAGAAAAAATCTTCTTCCCCCCTCCCTTTTTTAAGAATTCTAGTTTCTGGAATAATGTTTTAAAGCTCTTTGAAAGAATACTTTATAATTTTTTGTTATTAGAAAGTTTTCTTTAGGTATTTTTTAAAGTATACTCTTTCTCAGGTTTAATTCTTACCCTGATTGAAGCCTAGTTTTAAAATGAATCAGTTGTTTTGTAATTAAAATTTTAGATATATTTTAACACAGACCGAGGTGCTGTTAATAATATTAATAAGCAAAATTGGATTTTATTCTCCTGTTAGTTATATGGACATTTTCTACTTTGAGAATCCCACATGTTTTCTTCTACCCCTAGACCTGCGCCTTATCCCTTCACTGCCCAGCTCAGCTGATGTTAGTTCAGGGAATACATATTAATTTTCATATTGGCCAAAAAAACCCCAAAATAATGCATTACAAAACTATAAAGGTGAAATAATTATAGAAACTGCCAATAAAGAAATACCCAAAGTATTATAGTGATCTGCCCAGGATTATAAAGCATGACAGTAAAATCCTGGTCTAGGTCCTAACTGGCACTACAATAGCTTTTTTGTTACATGCTATAAAATTTGCTAAAGATAAGCAAGTACATCATCCCTGCTTACAAATGTATTATTTTTTATGCAATTCTCATTTGTTTACCCAGTTCTCCCAAATTCTTAGAATCAGCAGGTAGCATGGTAAACTATAAATATATGTATTAATATTGATTTACATTTAATTTTTAAAACATTTGTTTTCTCTTTCTGCTTTTACTCATTTTATATACTCAGTGCTTTTCTCCCAACAAAATTACTAGAGTACATTCTGAATAATGGGATGTGATTTCAGGGGCTTTGAAGTTCCCCAGAAGTATTTCTGTCTTAGAGAAGAGTAGAATCTGAGAACGTCTTTCTCCAGATTCAGTTCATTTACATTCAGCTCAACAAATATTTTTAATGGCCTTCTGACTAAATCTAGGTGCTCACCTAGGCTTCGGGAATACCCTGCTGCACAAAACCAGCCTGGCATAAAGCTGGGGTCACTCGGAGGAGGGCAGAAGGGAAATTGAGGCAGGGCGTTTAAGCAGCAAAAATAGTTTTTATAAAGGCCCAGAAGCAAGAGGGAGCTTAGCACTTTCTGAACTTGCAGTCATTGGTCTTTGTGGTTGGATCTTGGGATAGGGAATGGAGAAGGATGAGGTCGGAGAGACAGGCAGGGCCCGGAGATACTTGGTTATTTTGCCAGAGTTTAGACATAGGCTGTCACACTCTAATTATCTGTCTACTTTGATGGAGTGAGGTGTTTTACAGAAGGAAACTAAAACATTCTCAATTTGCCAGGTCATTTTTCAGTCAGTTTTTTAAGGAACTTACAGTAACACATTCCTTTAAAAGAGGACATACTCAGTATAGGTTAACTCTTTAAAAACTCAGTGCTCTCTATTAACACTATATAGTCACTATATATTGTGCTTTCCCTTTCATACTGGAGTTTTTCCTCTTATTTTCTTGTTCACAGAGAAATTAGCTTTATTGTTGTTTTATTACCACTGTAAGATATACTCATGGAAAAATTCAAGCAAACAAAAATGAACATGGAGGAAAGTAAAAGTCCCTTGCAATTCCGCCTCCCAGAGGAACCACATTTGAAATTTGGGTTAAAAGTCCTCCTGACATTGTGTACACATAGCTGCCTTACACCTGCTGCCTATCTACCTGCTTCCAAGCTGTGATCTTCTGCATGCTCCTCTGTGTTCGTAAACCTGATGACAATGCGATCTTTCCCTTTTGATGAGAATATACACTTTGATACTTTGCTAGATTTACCGTGTTTAATCTCAAGGATAATCTAAGAAAAATAACCAGGCTTTTTAGAATTAGGTTTAATTGGGTCAGGAAACTGTAGCTCAGTAGCTAAAGCCATAGGCCAGAAGGGACTTTAGACTGGATGAAGAAATGAGATTGTGGCCAGGTATACTGTTTTGAATACTGCTACTGAGGCTATGGGGACTGATTCAGTTTAATGACCAGATTATAGAACAGCTAGATGACCATTTATCTGCCTTAGCAGGTGCTTACAAATGTTTATCAGTTTGACCTACTTCATATTGTTTATCTGTCCTGTTTTCTCCACCCTTGCTGGTCATTGCTCGCAATGCTACTCCTATAACTTCTTCTCATCCTACTGGTAAGGGTGCACTTAACATCTTCAGTAGTATCACACCTAGCCTGTAATAATGAAGTTAAAATTTCTTGGTGTACACAACTTTTCATAACTGTGTCATGAAGAAGGCCACATGACACTTCTTAATGGTTCTGTTTCTCAATGTGTTGCTTTTGCTGTGAACCTCCCAATAAACATGTACAAATCATTATTTACATCTTTGATAAATGCCGGATCAGCCTTTTACCGTGCAGTTCACGTGTTTCCACCCACAACTCCCACCTCCCAAATGCACACACCCACAGCGCCGGTACTCTCCCTTCTCTATTTTCTCATTGTGCTCTGCACTGACATTTCCTATAGGACTTCTTAGTCACCACTCGTTCACTTGTTTCAGGAAAATCTGTCTGAGGGTAAAAGTTTCATCTTTATACCCTCAATGCATAGACACACAGCAGGGATTTCACGTCTGGAGGGACCCAGCCATAGAAATCTTACAGTTTTCAGAGCAGCCCATTGAATCAGATTAGTTCACTCCCCATTTGACAGTTATATAAAGTAAACAAAAGTCATAATTATTTGTTTCTTGGACACAACAAAATAAACTGTATACAGTGAAACCTCATACAAACATGAAAAATCTTAAATGAAAAAACCAAATTCCAGAACGGAATGTTTAATGTGATTCCATTTGATTAATTGAAAAAAAAGTATATACATATTTGAGTGAGTAGACTTACATGTTTTTGATATACTCATTGAAAATATCTGAAAGGATGTACATGTTATCAGTGGCTACCACTGAGGGGTTTACTTTTTACTTCATACAATTCTACATTCGTTGACTTTTTTTAAGGACACGTATCACTTATATAGTAAATACTTTTTAAAAAGAAAACTCATTCATGAATCAAAGTAAGCCTCAGAGGATATTTTAAAACATTTGTATTGGTGTGATTTTCCTACTATTGTGCTATTATTTTAAATTTTTATATTTTAAAATAGCTATCATTTTAAATGTCTGCCTTTACATGCTTGTTATCCCTACCTTACCTATGAGGAAGCCGAGACTTAGAGAAATGACACAGCTTGGTCGACTGCCAGGCCCAGAGCTCCCTCCACGCTCAGGTGTGTTTGGCGGGAAAACCCAGACTAGACCCGGCCATTTCCCAGAACACTGCACATGAGTTGGCTTAATTTGTTTGTATTTCACAGGTATTTTTTTCTTTCACTTTCCATTATCTTCGTTTTATTTTCCATAGGTCTGCATGCTTTGCTCTGTAGGCTATCACCTTTTTTCCTGCCATCGATCAGAAAAAACCTGTCGAAGATGGATGGCATTAGATTATGCAGGAATTTCTGTTGGAATACTGGGCTGCTATGTCTCCGGAGTATTTTATGCATTTTATTGCAATAATGTAAGTAATTGAAAACATTTTTCATTCTACCTTTCATATAGGTCTTTTTTTTTTGCCATTGTTCCTTTGAAATTCTAATAAGTATATCATTAATTTAGAGAAAAAACAGAAGAGTTCTGTGTAGACTCGGTTACTACACAATAATAGAAAAGTGTCAGCATAGCTTCAGTGTAAAATTAGCAAAGAGAAAAATCATAAATTTGGTTTGAATGTAAGAGCATATATTAACACACTGTTAACCAGAGAGTTTACATAAAAACTAATGCAAGTGTGAACACAATTAACTTGTGTAGCAAACTACATCTGTCTGTTTTGTTGACCGGCAATTTTATACCAAAAACTAACGCAAGGGCAGACATGAGTTATCGGTCAGTTTGGGCTTGAAAACACGAGGCTTTTTTGTGCCCAGTCATCAGTGTGTTAATTGTAGCCACTTACAAGTGCTCTTTAGGCCTACTTAGTTTTGAACATAAGCATATTATTAAATGCATGCTTATAAATTGACCTTACTTCAGTATAAAACCTATGTCCTGCTAAGCCTTCAAACTTGTTTTACATGAAACTGTTTGTTTTTTAAAAATTTAAAGAGAGTGTGCTAATAGGGGCTTAGTGAGTACAGTCATGTCGTATTTGAATTGTTTTACTGTCTTTATACTTCCCTGAAATCTGTTTTCAGCTTACGTCTTTGTAAGCATACCAAATAATCAGAGATCAGTCAGATACTTTTTATATATCTCTTCAGAAAAACTAGAAGTCAGGATAGATTAAAGAGAAAGGAAAACTACTATAGCTGATATAATCATTTAAAGGAAAAATCTTCTTCCCTCTGGTATTTAATCTTTTCCAAATATTCACTTGCTATAGTGGCTCTTTACCTTTTAAGGACCACAGGCTGGGTTGAAAATGAGACTCTGGACCCTCCATCAAGGAAACGGTGCATTTGGACACAAAGTAACCAAACAATTGAAGTCCCTGGAGTCCAGGTTAAGAACTCTGTCCAAGAGATGGCTAACTTTTGTGCTTCCAGACCAAGTTTCAGTTGACCATTTGGAAACCTAAATGTTCCAGAAGCCCTTCAAACCTAATATATTTTTAAATATTCTTTGTGCGCCCCCCCCCCCCCCCACACACACACATTTTTCTTTCTCCAGCAAACACACACACCCTGTATTTGGATCATCTTTGTTCATTTTCTCTATTAAGAGAAGCTATGTGTTAAAAAAGGAAAAGAGGGAAGCTATGTGTGTGGCCTTTCATACTAGAAACATCAAGCCATTATTTCAAAAATGCCTCCTGTATCTGGTACTTACGTACATTTTTCTTGTTCAACAAGAACCCAAGCTCTTGTTAACTCATTGAATCAGTTATTCATATCTTCTAGCTGCCTTCATATTAGTCTCATTGTTTCCTACATTGGTGACAGTTCTCTTTCTAATAAGTCAGTCTGAAAAACAATCATGTCACAACATCCATAAAGAACTCTGCCAACATGGTTAAGTTCCAAATACTTCACCTGCCCAGGCAGGACACCTGCCTTTCAGCCTTCTCCCATCTCAAAATGTCCCTGCTGTACATGGCTGCGTATACTAGGTTTTTTGTTTTTCCCTTGAGAGCTTCCTCCGATAGCATTAATCACTGCCTCTTTTGTGGTTCTCCAACATTCTGTTGATAATGCAGTTACAGTGCTTTTCATTAGATTATCATCACTTGTTTGTTTACATGTTTGCCCCGCCCATAGTCTATGAGCACATCCACTGAGCAAGTCCATGTCATAGTCATCTTTGTTTCTCCAGGACATAAATCATCCCTAGCATATGATAGGTACTCAGGAAACGTTTTGTGTGATAAATGTGGTCTCTTCAGCATCTCACTCTGAAATGTGGTACGTCATCTTTAGAAACCTGAAAGTTGTGTGGAACGTGGAAAGGAAGTAATCATGTTCAGAAATGAAAATACCAAGCTAATAGTTTGGAATATGTAATATAGAATCCAAAATGTCTTTTTCCTTCCTGTATTAATAACTGTTACCATGTGACCCCTTGCATTGCAGTACTGGCGTCAGGTGTACTTGATCACAGTGCTCGCCATGATCCTGGCGGTGTTCTTTGCGCAGATCCACCCCAATTACCTCACCCAGCAATGGCAGAGGCTGCGTTCCATCATCTTTTGTTCCGTTTCGGGATATGGGGTGATTCCTACTCTTCACTGGGTCTGGCTCAATGGAGGAATAGGGGCTCCTATTGTACAGGTAGGTTAAATATAGTCCACATTTCTCCCATTTTTTGTATCTTTTCAATTTTATTCCTTTTGGGTAAAGTAGTATAATCAGGCCAAGTAGATGGGTCTTTGTCATTTGAGAGCATATTTATAATTACATATTGATACCATAATTTTTATACCTATACAAATAGGCATACCTTGCAGGAACCAGAATAAAGTCTAACTGCCTTTTTCTTCTGAGATGGCTTTCTGTGAAATAATACATTCTTCTCTGGTACCCTGTGTGTAAGTGCCAAGTCCGTACCTGTCTGTGGAGGATGATGCACCCATTTCTAGCTTTGTCAGCGGAGGTGCAGATGGTACCAGCAATTGGCGCAAGCACAAAGTAGGAACAGTGGGTGTTATGTGTGTAAGAGTAGAGGAGGAGGAGTTGGGAAGGATTTTCTTCTTGTACCTGTTGAGTTTTGAGGTACCTATGGGATATAAAGGTAGAGGTGGGACATAAGATTTAGGTTAGAGTTTGAGGCTAGTTGTTAAAATTTGAAAATCATTACTGTATTGGTAGCTGGACACATGGAAGCATATTTGACCCACCAAAGAAAATGAGAAATCAGGACCGTTAAAGAGTTAGGTCTGATCGGGGCACAGTTGGGTGCGTCAAGCAGAATCCCAATGATAACTACTGAATGTTCTTGAAAAGAGGATTAGAATCAGACATTTTTAGAAGATCCAAATAGAAATGCTTTAAATGCACTAGAGAGTAAAGTTGAGAGATTTTAATATAAATAATGCCCAAAAATCTAGCAGAAATCACATACACTTTTTTCAATGGGAACTTCATCTGGGAATGTAAATATAGGTTATACTCAAAAGAATCAGATTTTTGAGATGTGGGAGACATGTATACTTGCATGAAGTTGGCAACAACATGGTGGGAAACATTTGTGTATAAAACTAAAAAGAGGAAATTCTGTGATAAAGTGAATTGAGTGATATGATACATCTGTCTACTGTGCCAACTTGAGGACAAGGATGATGCTTTCTTCCTAAGATGAGGAAATAGAGATATTCCTAGATGGCGTGGCTTGGTTGATTGAAGCATCATAAACCAAAAGGTCATGAGTTAGATTCCCCATCAGGGCACATACCTGTTGTTGTGGTTTCGGGCTCCCGAAACCACATCCAAACATATGATGGATGGAGCATATGTGGGAGGCAACCAGTCAATGTTCCCCTCTCACATTGATGTTTCTCTGTCTGTTTCCCTACTTGTCTCCCTCCCTTCTCTCAAAATCAATAAGCATGTCCTCAAATAAAGATTTAAAAAGAGGAAGAAAGATGAAACAGTGGTAATGAGAAATATCAGTGATCTTGATATCCATGAAAACACTACTTTATAGCCCTGGCTGATGGGACTCAGTAGATAGGCAATGGTCTGCGAACCCAGGGGCTGATGGTTTGATTCCCAATCAGGGCACATAACCAGGTTGCAAGCCAGGTCTCCAGCCAGGTCCATAGCTGGAGGCAGGTGAAAGGCAACCATACATTGATGTTTCTCTCTCTATCTCTCTCTCTCCACCCTCCTTGCCCTCCTCTCTAAAAATAATGAATGAAATCTTTAAAATACATGTATTATTTTCTGAGGATGTGATTTCCTGAAAATAAGTAAAGAAAATGGAATAGGGAACTGCCACTCAAGATTTTTTAACCAGAAATTAGTAACATAGAATTGACCAAAATTTTGGGATGAGGTGACACATCCCTTTTAAGTTCATAATAACAAAAAGGAACCAGACCCACTAAGATGTGTGATTTTAGACAACTCAGAGAAAAAGTGGAACTTTTGCATGTGCATAAATCTTAAAATACAAATATGGCTTAGGAAGATAGTGGTTCTCAAAAGTGGAAATCTAACATGCTCACAGATCATTCCAGTGGAGAAGCAAAGGGAGACTTCCAGAGAAATTTCAAAACGTTTTAAAAGATGGAAATAAAACTACTTAACCACAGATGAAAAGTTTTAGAAGGTAGGCTGGAGTCATGTTCTCGAATGAGAAATCCTAGGTTGATTATTCTGAGAAGATAAAATGTAGGGAGGGCCATGGTAATTCTCAGATATTTGAAGAGAAGAAAAGTAACTTGTCTTTATTTCTTAAATGGTTTCTTGGTAAATTGAGTTTATATATATATATATATATATATATATATATGCGTGTGTGTGTGTGTGTATATATATATATATATATATATATATATATAAAAATTATAGCTGGCTAATTTTCATTGAGCAAGGAAAAGCTTTCCAATAGACCTGTAATACAGATTGCTTCATTGTAGTATTCAGCAAGACCATTTTCCTGGGATGGTGGAACAATTTCGTTACTGGGCCAAACGTCTTGGCCACAAGCCCCTTGTCTTCAGTCTTATTGCTAATTTATCTGATAACTCCATCCTACATGCATTCCACCCACATACCTGTAACGTAGATGAGGTTGTACATTATAGGCCCTTTAGCCTTGTTAAAGCTCTGTCTCCTTCAGTATGCTACCCTCTAGGGTGTGCTCTGTGCTCCCCTCTTGTGGGCCATTTTCTACAGGATTAAGGTTGGGATTTCCATTACTGGAGACTCTGCAAAAGCAATTCTGATTTAACAGGTTCAATTATAATCCACCTATGAATGCCCTCTGTAAGTCATAATGAATTGGAATTTCAGACCCAGTAGGAAGATCCGTGAAGAGCATGTTTTCCTTTGCAGGACTTTGCGCCCCGTGTGGTGGTGATGTACGTGATCGCTCTGCTTGCGTTCCTGTTCTACGTTTCCAAAGTCCCTGAGCGCTGCTTTCCAGGTGCGCGCTGCTTTTATAATGACTTTGTAACTTTACTCTAAATACGTGGTTGATGTTTACACTTTATTTTTTCAGTATTATTGATCATGGAATGGCTCTCCTATTCTCAGATGCTCTCTAAACTTTTAACTTTCAAAGAGGTTTCACAGATTTTTCCTTTCATCCTTACCATGTGAATTGAGTCCAGTAGCTGTGGTTACCACCAGGTCACAATGATGAACTAGTGAGGGTCTTTTGTGGAGCATTAATGACCAATTACCATTTCTTTATAGACCAACCTATTCTTAAAAATTAATTTATATATATACAGAGACATGTAAAATTACAAATAAAGGAGAATGAAAAGCCAGGGTTAAGATCACTTTGCAGTACAGCTGTCCATCATAAGGTTCTATAAACCAGATAAAGGCTGCAACAAACAAAGCTGGCTTTCAGCTTTCTGGCATCCAGCACTACAGGAAAATAAGAAAACAAGTTGAGTCTTCCTGTCCATAAGATACACAAGCTAGTCATTCAAGAGGAGGACAGATTTCCCTGGTTCTTTAGTCCAAAGATTTCTTACAGAAAAGAACTAAGAGAACACTGGGTGCAATGAATGGTCTTCCCTGTTTGGATTCAACTCCCACATGGACACTCAACTAGTGAGATAAACTACACAAGTGACTTAAGCTTTCTCAGCTCGTTTCCTCATCTGATACATGGAGATTAGGGTTAGCGCATTTCTTCACAAGTAATACACACTCAATAAACGTTACAATTCTTGTAATGGTGTCCCTCAACCCCACTCCCATACAGGAAGTCTCTGGTTTAGTGAGGGACAGGTGCTGCAAGTCCAGGAGAGCTCTGGCTGGGTCAAGGAGGACAGAGCACAGGAAAGCAGTGACTTGCCAGTGTAGGGCCAGAAGCTGGGGAGAAATCTAATTCAGACTGCAGGCTCGTCCTTCCTTTCTCCTGGGTTATACGTGTCACTTCCGTAGTGAATTGAAGACAGACAGCACTGTGCCACTCCTCACGTGTGCAGCAGAACAAGGATGAGAAACCCTGCTCTAGAGAATGCCTGGGCAGGAGAACCTCAGGCGTTCCAGTATGCGCTTGGTTTTTCACCACCAAGTGTTCATAAGAATGAAATGCAAGGACCTGAGTGTTATAAACATTAGGATTCAGGAACATAATTAGGACATGTCCGTGAATTGAAGACCACCCATCCTCCAGACAGGGCTGGAATTTTCCTCAGCAAACAGTTCTGGTAGAATACATTTTTGTATCACTTAATCTATAATAATTCTTTAAAAATTGTTTCCTCTTCATCACAGACACATGTAGAAAGTTAAACCATGAAAGTACTCTGGCGTTTTTAGGCCTTAAAATATTCAGATCAGGAGTTCCCAGTTGTCTAATGTAGGACACTTATAAAAGGTCAAATGTTATATAACTAAACATTTCTGCCAGATCAACTTGGCATAAAGTGTGCCCCAGGTATCTTTGAGCAGTGGAGATAGGGAGACGGTGCAAAGTCTACAGATGAAAGTGATAGTATCAGATGTTTATAAATAAATGGCTTAAAAGGCTTGTCTGACCAATTCTCATTTATGACCTGACTGTAAAGAGAAAACTGCATTGGTGGCGAAATGGGTGAAGACCATAAAATCCAAAAACTTAAACCTAAGGACTTACTTTCAGCTCAGGTTAAACTTTTAACACCATGTAAACATCACAATGGTATTCGAGGAGTCCAGGCATCCCTCAGGTGTCCATGGACAGAATGTAGTAGATCTCTGATACCTGTATTACAATCGAACCAATTTTCTTTTTACTCTCCAAAGTTCTAGGTTTTTAAAAACGAAATCAATGGGCCTCATTAATCAGTCAAAGGGGTCTGTGACAAAAAAAAAAGACCAAGAATCCTTACCGAAAGAATTCTGTCCACTAACTCTTTAAAATCTACATAGTACATGTATTTTCTTAAGGAAAAAAGAGAAAGGTTAGAAATACTTACATTATATGACCATAGAAACACCTAGAGTAAGAAAGTGATTTCTATTTAAATTTCTATAGCTCTGTATTTTATTTTTGAAACAGCTTCCTACACATTAATTATTTAATCTTGGAATTGAACCTTTAACCACAAAAAAAAGTAGTATATAAACTCACCAACCTTGATTAACTTGTCACTAACTACATTTTGCAGAGTATATTTCCTTAGTCTGATCAACTCAAGATTCAGATCTTACCTCTCTCCTTACACATCTGCTTAAAATACAGAGTGCATCTAGCAGACTTGCAGCCAAACATAACAGTGTACATGCTTCATATCAACTCATTTGTAGCACTACTTTCCTCTGCTTCTCCCATGGAGTGTCTTTTCTTCACCAGATATAAATTGAGATGTGGGAGACTAAAGGTCAGATTCCTAAAATTAACCAAGTTAACAGTTTTGAAAACACACCTGGAATAGCATTTCTAAAAATCACTAATTACCTTATGAATAAAACTTCAAATTAGACTCCAATGTGAATTCATCCTTTCTTTAAAAACATTTGGCTATTAATCAATCGAGAGTCAGTTTCTAGGTGCTCTGAAGCTACCAAAATCTTTCTGCTGCTGAGCTAGACTATATTCCCAAGGTAAAAAATAAAATTTTTTTCAATGTCACAATATTACAATCAGTATTCTCTCTACCTTCCATTCTAGGGCAACTAAACTACCTCGGTTCCAGCCACCAAATATGGCACATCCTTGCAGTAGTGATGTTATATTGGTGGCATCAGTCCACAGTGTACGTCATGCAGTACAGACACAGCAAGCCTTGTCCAGACTATGTTTCACACTTGTGAGTTCAGGTATGGCCACCTGGTGTACCCAGTTGTTAAGCAATATATAATGGGGAATTGTAGACCCCAGTATTTCTAAAATTCCCTTAGTTTTCCCTTTTTCCTGTTTAATATATAATGAGTAATACTTTATAAAAATGGAAAAGTACACTTCTGGGTCTGTAATAGCAACTGCTTTATAGGCCCTTAAAATGACTTAATTTGTTGCTTCTACGGAAAGTGAAGATTAGTTGGCATTCAACAGAAGTATCTGAATACCAATGAATGTGAAACCAGTGTAGAAATAGTATTCATTTCACTTAACACCAGCCTAATTTCCTTAGGAAGGGCTCACTAGATTACTTTACTAGAGGGTATTTACAATAGATGATTAAGTTCAAGTGCCTAATTGAGGCAAGGGTTGCAATAGTGTATGCTTGACACAAGCTAGGACAGTGATTTTGAGTCATCACTAGCCTTTATATACATGGTTTGTGAGAAACTGGCACAGAAGATGTTCTTTTCTTTAGCTGTGGGTTCTCTTCTCCCTAGGAATGTGGATTTTTTCGTTTGCTCGAACAAAAATTGTAAACCTCTTCTGAGTTGAAAGAGGTGTTAAGATGAAGAAAAGAACTTGCATTATCATTTTCCATCAGATAAGAATCACATTAAAACTCACTACATGATCCAATGACAAATCCTGTAGTGATAACAAGTAATTAGCCGTTTAAGCTTTTTAATTTCAAATATTATTTAAGTCCTTATAATATTTGACCTCTTGTCAGCAGATTGCAGATTTGTGGTTCCAACTGCTTGCAGAAGAGCTTTCCCCTCTCTGACTTGGCAATCCTAAATGCCCTGACGATGGGGTTCCCAGCTGTATGGGTGCTACTTTCAAGGCCATAGAATCCGGATGGCCCAGTCTTGACCCTGAAATGAACCTTAAGCCTTAGAACAAAGTCATGCAGATGCCCCGCTTGAGGGTGGAGTGGTTTACCTGTGCTCTGAAACATTAAATTGGCATTTTATTGTATATACTTAACAAATAGATCTCAGTGCCCTATCATACAGCCTAACACCTAGTGTTCTTTGGTCTTTTACGTAAGCCTAAACTAAGTCCCTTAAAGCAGGCACTCATAAAAACTTGTTTACTGGAATAGAAAATATTACTCACATTTCTTAATGGGTTGACATGAGCTGCTTTAAATATGATGGATCTTGAGGACCTTGGAATTACTAAATATCAGAAGTGTTGATAAATGGTGAAGCTTATTCTGAAAATGCCATTTGTACATATGATAATAAGAATGTTAACATTAATGTGCCTCAGTTTATGCATCTATAAAACTTTGTATTTTTTCAGTGTAGTGTTTTTGGAATATAAATTCCACCGTGCCAGTATCAGCAAGGACGATGTCCCCAAGTAGGCAAGGACACGCTGTTTATGGGACACTGCTTTGAAGGTGGCTGTTTTATCTGATAAGGCCACAAATGTGATCCACGTGCTAAATAACAGATGATTTTGGTATATTGTATATTTTCCCTGTAACAGCCCTTAGTGGCTTACATATTATTGCTTTTAAATATTTTGTTATTTTGGCCAAACAAAATAGACTCTCCACAATTAAAATGAAGGAAGGAGAAGTCTAGTTATTTTAGGTCTGGCACCACTTTTGCTGTAAAATCTTCTCAAAAACATATTGAACCTTAAGTTTTATTTTCATTTTTTTTAATGTACCTGGTTTTTTCATCAGTGTATGAATTTAGTACTTACTATCTGAATAGATAAAAAAATTGTTTTAAGATGTTTTTTGAATTTAAAAGGTCTGACTATAGGGAGATTATACCATATAAACATTTCATCTTTTCATGAAAGTGTTAAATATTGTAAGAAAGCTATCCTTTCTCATTCTTATCTTTACTATGATGTATTTATTATAATGTAGAGAATGAATGAATGTGGATTGCTGTCAACCAGAGACACTTCTGTATATCACCATTTATTGACCACCTACTATGTGCACATCACTACTGGCAAAACTTTTAAGACATTGTTAACATTAAAGAATAGCTATTTAAAAATTGCCTACAAATCTGAGCCTGTAATAATATATACTTATTGTTTTACTAGATCTATTAAAATCAGATTAAAAGAACACTATTCAGCTATAGTACTAAAAAGAAGGGTTTTAATTTTACCAATGTGTAAACTCTTTACATTTCAAAATTATCCATGGTTGTTTTAAATTGTTCATAGTGACTTAGAAGGTTGCTGTTAACTCATTTAAGACAATTACCTTTCTATATATAGGCATTTTTAAGTAGCAAGATAGTGCTTGTCTTCTTTGTTATTCAACTGAGTGCAATTCGCAAGCTGCATGGCAAAATGTTATGATGTAAATAAACTGGTTTACTAAATATAGAAACTGCTGTTTGTCATCCTTTGTAATACATAACAGCTTCAAAATCATATTTTAGAATCAGGAATGAAGATTCGGGGACTACATGTCACACCTTATGCCATCCCACCTGAGCAAGGTAACCCAGTTTGAAGACTGTGGTTGACTGGCATAGAGCTGTACAACTCTCCGTTTGGCAGGCACCTACCTAGAGATATCCTTGGCCCTGTATTAAATGTCAAGCGCAAAGCCTGCACTTCTGGATTTCTGCCGGCTGCTGAGCTGTAGATCCACACCCACCCAAAATCATCACTCCAGGTACTTCCACTCCTGCCAAAGCACGTGAAGAGTCAGCTCAGCTGTTAGACGAGGGGCACAAGTGTCTTCTGTGTGCATTGTCACAGCAACTGTGCTCCTGTTGAAATGTACCCTACTCCTGAGTAGGGTAGGGAGATAATGATCCAAAACTGAAACTTCCTTTGAGAAGGCATCTTTAGAAGGGAGAAGAAATAGTAGTAGGGGTCTCCTGAGAAATGTGAAACTTCCATCATTAGAGGGCAGAACTGATTACCACCAACAAACGATGTAGTCCTGCTCTATAAACCTGGCATCAAAAACACTACAGAACACAGTAACTTCCATAATGTCAAGCACCTGAAGCATAAGTGAACTATCTTCCTAAATGTGCAGCAAATAACACTCAAAATACTCGCCTTCAACATGAGAGTATTAGCTCTATCTTACATAGGATACTGAAGCTGGACTTCTTTTAAAAATAATTAGCTATTCAATATAAACAGCTCTCATTGCAGTAGGCATTTGTCTCTAAAGAAGTTAACTGTAACTGAATTTGAACAGTGGTACATTCCACACCATTCTTTTTTTGTAATGTAACTTTTCTTATTTGTGGTATTTTGCTCCTTTGAACCATTTATTAAAAAGACACTAAGCTGTTTTATTTCCACACAACAAGAGATAAATGTTACTACTTCAACAACAACAAAAAAAGTTCATTCATAGCACATAAGATGAATCCACAAGCCACCAAGCTAAAGACTCCAATTTGTGGAATAATACACAATAGACATCGTGACTTTGACCCCAAACCTAACCCAGCAATCCAATAAACAGATTTTCTATTTATCTTGCAAAAGTGTCTTTTCTGACTTAGTCAAGGTTTACAATGTTTCATTTAACCAGATTTTAATTTTTTAAAGAGTTTAAAAAATTGTATGTAATGCAAAAACTATGCCACACATTCAAAAGGTACTCCAAAGTCTTATGTCTTTGCTTTACTTTTATCATCAGTATCAGTAAATAATAGTCCTGAATAAATTGTTCTGTTAACTATTTTCATTGCAAAAATGCTATGTCAAAATGGGTTTTCTTACTTGGATCTAAACTGTAAGCTCCTTAAGAACAGAGATCTAATCCTATTCATTTTCACTTCCACTAGCTGGTTCATAATAGGTGCTTAATGTCTGTGGTATGAATGAAAGAACAGATGAGAAGTTTACAACCAAAATTTTTACAAGACAAATAATGAAAAACTCCAAAGTCGCTGATTATAAAGAATATGCAATTCATTTGGGATTTATTGCATTTAAAGAAAGCAGATTATTAAAACAGGTATGATAAATACAGTAAGAAAATAACTTTACATTTCCAACAAAACAAAGTGAATGGGGGACAGAATTCATTCAATAAGAATAAGCAATGTCAAGGCAGAGGAGTCAAATCAGTTAGTGCTTAATTAGATACAGGAAGAAACAAGTTTGAGCAACTGGCTCTATCTTGGAACAGTTTCCTGCCCGTAGTTGAATTGAAGTTACTTTAGAAAGTACATTTCTTAACAATTAGAAATATAATAAAGATGTAAATCAGGCTTATTAAAAGTTAAAGTTATTTGCTTAGTGGTACATAAAAGGCTTCAGAAAATTCAAGTTTAACAGAAAATGGAAGTATAATCAAAGAAAGTGCACTTAAAGCTGTTTGCCAGCAATTAAAAAGTAGTTTACTATTACCATACTGCTTACTATTAGATGACTTTCCATCACAAAGAGTGTAACAATAAAAATTCTTTCAAAAGTAGCGTAAGCTTTTAAATAAAAATAAACCCAAATGATGACCCTTTGCATTTTCATCTACCGTATTTTTTTAGTGGCTCTGTAAACCCTGTCTAGGAGTGAGTGTTATTTTAGTAATGATTGTGGTTGCAATTCCATTTAAACTGTAAAAATTCACATTAACTCCCCTGAAGAAAGATGTGATGTGTGCATGCACATGTGTTCATACATTTGTTTTAATATATAAACACCAGTGTGTAAGTTTTCAAATAAACTGTTATTTTCACAGTACAGATGCCATCTCATTCTCACAGTAGATCTGTCAGCTCAACAGTGAACCTAAAATGATGAGTTATTTTGCTTAAAAAGAAAAATAAAGTGTACTGAACATTCTACATATATTTAAATAAATGTACCCCAACTCTTCAGGACTAGTGGTATTAAGACACATGTACCTTCTAGCAATGCTTATATGAAGTACCAGAACCTAAAATAAACCAAGCAAAGTAGCTGAATAGTGAGAAAACTGTTCTTACTGATGAACAGCAAAGCTGAAGAGTGGGCTCACCTTAGTCTTTTCCCCCAGCAAGATGAGGACAGTAATCTTTCACTGTTAAACAATAAACAGGAGAGAGTGAAAAGGTGCATTTATCTACAATCCCAAATGTCACAACTGTCCCAAATACATACATACACACACACACACACACACACACACACACACACACAATCACGGATGGGGTGGGTCAGTGGAACATTTACACCATTTCCCTGATAACTTTTGAATAAATATTCTAGTCAGTTAAAATTTCATGCAGCCTACGTTACAACCTTTCCTCCTCACCTAATATACATTACCAAGCAACTTCTGTGTCTTAACAGATAACATTCTTCAATGCCATAAAAGCTAATCTTTAAAATTGACATTTTGCTGAAGTGACACTATTAATTAAGCAAATGGTCCACTTTTACAGATTATTCAAAATCACGCATGATTAAAGCTGTTAGGGCAAAAATAACTTTGGCCTCAGACTTGCTAGCTTCATAGTATTTTACTTCCTTTAGTGATGTTCAAGTATTACAGGTTTAGAGTGATAACTATTTAACATGCTAAAGACACACAGAGGACATTTGATTAATAATAGAAAAATAATTTCCATTCACTTTTCCTTCCTCAAATAAAAATGGGACTACAGAGCCAAACTTTTACTGAATGCTGTTAAAACCTTTTCACATGCCTTGGGAGCTTTATTCGCGTAATTCTCTTAGGGGAATGACCTGGGCACCAGCTGTATGGAGTCACCTACATCCTAACAGTAGTGGGAGAGGACTGAAAATGAAAAGCCATCCTAATCCCACACTGCTTGGGAAATGCCTCTATTTCAACATGCAGGAATCTCCCTGTTTCCCACCCCTTGGGTCCCCTATTGGATCCTAAGTGTTTCCCTCTGAGCTATCTGAAAAAAGGGAAGTCACTGGGCTGTGATACATAAGAAACTAAGAATGTAAATATCTTAAATGATGTCAAAGCGGTTTCCCTAGAGTTTGTCCAACGTTATGAGCCAAAGTTTCTGTCAGTGTCCAAGTCAATAAAAAATACTCAGTGTCCTGATGAAGCAAATGGAAGCAAAGCCTGGCATCAGAGTCAAAGGGTGTCATGCTTCAGCCCACAGAGGCCACACTGAGCTCACCCGCTATCCCTTCCTAATTACAGAGCTCACGAGGTCTAGAACAGACCGAGACCAGGGACTAAAACAGCCAAAGAAGCATTCTGTGCACATCAATAAAGAAAAAAATTCTTCTGTTTGATACAAACCTACTGTAGTTCATGAATTTACTGTATATAATCATCAACTCTTCACTTTTAAAAGAAAGTAACCCTTGAATCTACTCCGTCAAGATTTTAAAAACATCTACTTAAGCATTTGCATTAGCAGTATTAATCAACCTGAGAATCAGACAAAAACAAAAACGTGCAAACATACTATTTGCCTTTGGCACAGGACAAGTAATCAATGCAGCTGGGCTCTAAAAGTACAATTCACACACAGTAATGTAATGCTTGGTCTGCCTCTGCTAACTCTGATTTACATATTGCTTCTGTTTGTCCACAAATTTGTTTGTTTTAAAATAGAAAAGAGAAGCAATAAAAAAAGAATAGATGGTATAGTTGCATGTACCTTGCTTCTTCCCAAGTTTAGAACTGTGAAAACAAGCAAACAGCTCATCCCAATTGGGCCACTATAATTAAGAGATTCTATCAATAATACGATTACTCATAAAATTAATTTTAATTGGATTCAAAGAGAATTTAAAATATAGCAATCAAAGAGAGTGCTGTTAATAAATAGTTTCTACCCTTTTTGTAAATACCTTTAACAATTCTAGAAACTTCTAAATGTTAACTTGATAGAGAAGGACAGTTAATTACAACTTAAAACATTTGAAGACGGAAGAAGCACATACTGTATTCACATTAATTCATATATGTAATTTCTATCTTATTAGATAATTCTATAAAAATCTCAAGTTTCTAATTAGGATTTATGGTTGTTTTTTTTTTAAAAAAGGCAATTTGGTAGCTGGGTCCTTTTCACTAAAGACATAACTAACTAGCAGGGCTGAGACACTACATTAGTCCCTCATCACCTACCACTTACAGCCACTTTAAGATCTTGCCCATCAGAGCCGAGGTACTTGCAGCAGGACCTGCATGTAAGGCTTGTGGCTTTCACTGACTGCTCTTTGCACCTCATGAAAACTACTCCACTCCCCCAAACCAAACTAAAAAATTGTCGCTCATGACTTAGGGAATATTTGGTGAAGTGGTGACTTAATAAAGTACATTATTAATGCAACATGATTTTACATTGTAAACACCTGAAAAACTCAGGGTTTCCACTACATATTTTTTTTCCCAAAATAAAAGTTCTCTACAACCCTGTCCTCACTCCCAGTTTTCTAAGACTCTACTTTATGAGGACATGATAACCAGTTCTAAGGAAGAAGCCATTCAAAAGCTGAATATGAAATGTTCCTCAAGTAGTGTTTTTTCTCTCTTCTATCCACTTTTTCTTGTACATTTTGCACACATCCAACAAATATCTCTCTTAAGTTTTTATTCTAGGCTTCTATGTAGATATTCCATATTAATGGCACTTGTTTTTAAAATTTGAATTTTTAGGCACATAATTACTTCTGGCTCTTCTTTGTGTAGAAAGGTAAAAGGACTAAAACTCTGCATTGTCCAGATGATAACTTTCTGATTCTTTATGAGAATAAAATTGTCTTACTGTGTGGAAATTAGAAGAGAGCTTTAAAAAATCCACAAGTGCGACCTATATTTGTAGAGATAACCTTAGTTTTAGTGCTGGATTCTGGAATGAGCCTAGGATGTGCACATAAAAGTGACATTCTGGTATAAAAATAACAGCTTTTCAGCCCCTCTTCAGGAGCTGAAAAACTGTAAACAAGACACATGCTTTCCCTGGGTTTCTGTGCTGTCATCAAGTCAGTGGCTGAAACCCAGGGTCAGAGTTCCCGGCTCAGCTCCTGCTTCTCCTTCATGGAAGAGACACCGAGTCACTACCCTGTGGAGACACTTCCTTTTTCTATTTGGTTTATTTAAAAATCACCTATTCTGATCAACCTGTAAGAATGAATGCTATAAAGGGCTATAAAAATCTATTTTCTTTCAAATTCATAACTTCATACTCTTTTGAAACAGGAGTTATCACCAAGAGTCCATCAGAAGCATCTACTGTTTAGAAGGAAATGGAGCAGCACCAAATGGGTCTAATTCAACCGCCTGGGACTGCTGGGACTGGGGTGAAGTTATGCTTTGCACCACGAGTTCTGTGAAGGGGACGGCACCAAAGTCATCAATTTTCATTGCATCCGCACTATGGAAGGACCCATGGAGTGAACTGGGCCTTGGCCGCCCGGGCAGCGCAGGACTGTGGTCAGCACGGAGGTCACCCAGGCCCTGATGTGGAGAGTGCCATGGCAGGTCCGGGGGGTGGAACGGTTTGGCCCCAAAAGGGTCCAACAGACTCTCCTCAGGAGGCAGGACATTCCCTCTGTCTTTGCCATCAGTCAGTGTAACACTGATGTTCTCCTTGGAGTCTGAGATGGTTAAAAACTCATTGCTGCTCTGAGAGTCCCGGCGGCCCACCTTTTTGTGCCTGCGGGCCCTCTCCGGAGTGCGGTAGGTGGGCTTTAGGGTCTTCTTCGTGCTGGTTGGTGTGCCGTGATGCCGCTTCCCATTGCTTTTGGACAAATCCTGTTTTGTGCGCCTTTGGCGAGAAGAGAGTTTCTGCAAGCTGCGCTGTTTGACCTTCTGCTGCTGACTCCCAGTTATTTCCTCAAAGGGCACAAGCCCAAAAAGGTCCTCGTGGATGCCACTTTTACTTGCAGAAGTGGGAAAGGGCTGAAACGGAGTGGAGCCAAATATATCGGTACTGTTGGGACAACCAGGGAGAGTCTGTGCTTCAGGCCCCACTGCACGGCCTTCTCGGATGTTCACCCTCTTGCTAAAGGGAGCCTTCGTGAACACATCAAACTCCTCTTGCTCCAGTCCCGCACTGGGAAAACAGGTCTGTTGAGAGAGGTTCCTTTCCTTTTCTTCCTGTGGGGGCTGTGGAGCAGGCGCTGCAAAGGGGACGGCGCCAAATACATCAAACTCCTGTCTGGGAGTCTGTGCTCCAGCATCGCAGGGTGCCTGGGTTGGGCTGAGGAGTGTTACGGCAGGATCCGGGACTGGTCCTCTGCCAGATTTGTCTCTGTAGGCGGGGCTCCCACCATGGTGCTTGGCTTTGGCCTGTTCATAATCAGAATCAGAGCTGTGTTTCTCTTCTTCTTCCTCATCTTCAGAGTCCATGAGGAGGGGCCTGTGGCCCAGATTTTCTGGTTCAGTATCATCATCGTTGAAATCTCCTTGTTCTCCCTGAAGAACATCTTCATCCTCTTGTTCTTCCTCTTCACTGCTCTTAGGAGAAGGGGGATCTGATTCAAAATCACTTTCAGATTCATCATTTCCCTTCTGCACTTGACCCTGTACTGAGGAAATCTCTGAGATTTTCTTTCCAGCCCGGTGGTCTTTAGATACTGGACTTGTCTTTCTACCCTTGATAGGGTTTGCAGAGCTGTTGGCTTGATTCATAGATGAATGTTCAATTTTCTTTTCAGGAGAACCTGCAGGTTTAAAGAAAAATTATTATAGCATTCTAATGCATGTCAAAAACCTTGTGCACTAAACAATATTTACTAACACAAAGCATTCCAGATATCTTACACCAGGTTCCCTTAGAGTAAGAAATAATGTCAGTTCTTTAGTCATTAGGCTTAGGGAATTTCACTTGTTCTCAACTAGATGGTCAGATCCTTTAGTGAAGACAGACTTAACTTGTCCCTATTCCCTATATACCACCTACTTGTCACTGGCCCTCACCTACTGCTCTGTTTATTTATAATGCCCAGAATAGAACTCAGAATACAGCACACAAGCAAATTTACTTCCTCCACCTTTAAAATAAGATAATTTCAGATAACTGCCACTGCAGTTTTCTATTTATATTTACCAAAGCACTGCCTGCTTATATTTTAACTCTATTACAAAGTTTTTCCAGAGATCAACAAGCATGAATAGCTTGTCTGCTAAATTATATGTTTCACTGTAATTTTCTTAATTGGCATGCTGGGTTTTTTGTTTTTGTTTTGTAAACTAGTACCTTATGGGCTGGGTTAACATGAAATGCACCCCCATAAGCTAAGGACCAGGTACTGAACTAAAACTGTACCAGGGACATCTGCCTCCTCTAGCTGATCCATCTTTCTTTAACTAGCATTTCTATACTATTAGACATTACATTAAAAACCTAATGCTATCCTTAAAAAAAGAAACTCTTTAACTATCACTATGGTCCCCATATGATCAGTAATAAATTTGCATCAAATAGTGTGCTTTTACAATTTCATTGTACAAGTACATACTAAAGATAAAATGTATTTTTTAGTTTATGTGAAAATACACTGCACTTCTGATACACTGGGGCAGCAAATAGATTTTCCAGAGGAAGGCATCCATTCACCCTTTCCCCTCCTTTGACTAAGACATTTTCAAAACAATTGGCTAGGGTTGTGATTATAGTGTGTAGTCATGAAAAATGATGAACTTACAATGGGAAGATTATACTTTCCCACTAGTAATATGGTGTCCCAGTGGCAAAGGACAGCTTGAGTTACCTCCTGTTCTCTGAAAGTCAGCTCTGTTGTCTTCCCATCTCTATTCTTTCTTGGTAACAATTGCACTCTTTCACTAGCATCTCCTTAAACATGTTATGTTCCTCAGGTTCTATCCTTAGTTGTCCTCCTTCTGCATGCCTTTCCTGGGTCTTAACTAATAGATGTTAACTGTCACACACACCATAATGACTAGATCTCTAACACTATGCCATGAATACTTATCATTAATATGTATCCTACCATTACTTCAAACTCAGTGATTTCAAAAGAAAGCACCTTTCCTCTTAAAATGGGCTCCTCACCAATTCCCTCTAAATTTCCATGGAACACCACTTCCTTCCACCTTAGTCTACAAAACAGCAAAGTCATTTCTGCTAGAAGCTATTTTCCCTCTTCTCACCAAATAGTGTTTTTAAAATCTCTTGAATCTGTTCCCTTCCCTCCTCCAGTTGTTTCATTCCCTCATCTCTTGTGTGGCAGCTCTTTAGCTTCAAAGTTTGCCCGTCTGCCTCCAGTCCCCAAACTGCTCCTCCAACCTGTCACCAGAATGACTTTTCTGAAACACTAATCATGTGGCTACTGCTTAAAACCTGCCAGTGGCTCTCCGAAGTCCCCACCCTTCGCCCACACAGGGTGTGCTGCTCTGTCTGGACTTGTTCTACCCCACCTTTGCCCTCAGACCCTGAGGTCCCCTGTGGGTGTTCTTCATTACAGCTGCACCTGAACTCCCCCTACATTTGGATAAAGTGGATTTTTTAATTTGTTTAGCTGTCTAGCTAGCCAACTCAGCTTGCTATCAGAAACTAAGGAACCTAATAGATTTGGGTGTCCAGGGCACTCTGCTGTTTTAACATCTCTCCCCCATTTAGTATCATACCTTAGGATGAATCCCCTTCTAGCATCCCACTCCCCCGACTTGCCTAGTAGACCTGGCTATATTTTGGGATCAGGCATTGTCAAAGCCCTTGGGAGGCTGCCCTTGAAAAGCACCGGAATTTGGTTCTTCTGAGGAGTCCAGTACAAGCCTTAATTGTAGTACCTATTGAACTGTGTTAAAATTATTTACTTTCCTGTTTTTCCCACTTAATTATGAGCTCTTTGACATGGGCCTCTTTACCACTTACCTCGTGTATCATTCATTTCTACCCTAGCACTATGCAGAATCAGTATTTGTTGAATGAAACAATAAGTCACTATTCTGAGCTCACAGTTAAGGACACACACATAGTACATTCAGAATAAAGAAACTGGACAACAGGTGGGATTGACTTTGGGGGGAATGGGTGGGTGGGGAGGGGGACAGAGGGGAACAAAAAGGGGATGGATGTAATACAACAACAATAAAATTAAAAAAAAAAAAAGAAAGAAACTTACATAGAAAAATAAACCCTTCACTTTTGGAGGTTTTTTTTTTTTTAGCTCAGAATTGTTATTGATACAACAAAAACATCTTATGGGGTCCTTTATTACTAGCTCAGACACTGACGATACATTTGTGTAAACTCCAGGGGTCAAGTGTGCAGACAAGCACACGTGAACTGTGGCCGGTGCTCTGTAAGAGCAGAGCAGTGGTGCGAGGCCGGGGAAGGGAGGACACTGGCCTATATGCAGGACCGTCAGCAAGGGCTCCCTGAGGAGACTGAAATGACCAGGACAGGCAGAAAGCTGCTCCAAGTAAAAGCAACAGCATGTGTTAAGGCCAATTCAAGAAAAGAGGTTGGCAAGTGTGAGGGGCTGAGAGCATAGTGAGCAAAGGGGACACTGTACGATATGAGGCAGGAAGAAGGGGAAGGACTGAACCCTGAAGGTCTCTTTATGGCTGTGATAAGGAGTTTGGATTTTGTGTTAAGTTGTATAGTGGAAAGCCATTACAAGGCCCTATTTAAAATGAGTACCATGATCAGATTGTTCTTTCAAAAGATAACTAAGGAGAGGGTGCAAAGTGAGGAGATCAGGGAGGAGGACGCTGGTAATTCAAGGACTATGGCCGTAGCAACAGGGGAAAAGGAAGTGGGAGAATGAAAGATTGAGGAGGAAAACTCTGGGTGGAGGTAGTACCATTAACAGAAAAAAAGTGAATAAAGATTTTGTTGAGAGCAGAGAACATAATCAGGAATTGGTTTTGGACATGAGCTTGTGGTATCCAAGACATCGAAGTGTGAGCAGACAGATTATCTGAGGCTTTAGCGTGATGGCTGATTTTTAGCTGGGCAAAGTAGTAGATGTGAGTCACTGCTGTGTAGAGGATATGCAGTCACAAGTCTGAAGGAAATCACCTAGGAAGAGAAGACAGAAGAGGAAAAGAGGAGGGGAGCCAACACTGTGCCCTTGAGTGTCAAACATTTACAAGTCAGCAGAAGAGCCTGCAAGGCCAACTGGAAAGTGCCAGAGAAGAGAACCAAATGCAGGTGAGCATGGTGTTACAGAGGCCATGAACGTGTTTCCAGGGAAGGGAATGGACAGCCGAGCTGGAGAATGGGAAGGGCTCCACTGAACTGAGGAAGGAAACTGACCCCAGGCTCCGGCCAGCTCTGCAATCTGTTGGCAAACAGAGGGGTGGGCAGGAAACCTAGAGGGGCTGTGGATGGGGGAGAGAAGACATGGACAATTCTATCATGCTGTGCTTAACCACAAGTATGATCTTCGTCCATGATTTGCCTGCCCAGTTCCTTGAAACCAAGAGTTATTAGCCATTTCTTGACATATTTATAATAGGTTTGTCTTAAATCCTATCAGATTAACACCAAAGCAAAAGCAGGTTCTCCAGTTTGACTTCTCCATATAGCATATCTCTGATGAAGAACAAAGATTACTTTTAGATTAGCCACAGAATTTATTTTCATTAATTTTTATTCAAAAGCAAAAGATTTAATGGCCAAGACATGCAATCATCCCTCACTTTGGGGAATTTCCTCTATGGTTCATTGTAACACATTACCTACCCCCTCAAGCTACCTACCCACCCACAGAGAACCACACTGTGCACAACCCTCCCCTGCCTGAGCACACCTTCAGGAACATTCCAACATTTCCCAAAGTATATCCTGCAGAACGCTATTGCTGTAACAGCATCCAACTCTGGTCTCAGGCAATAGAGTTGATAAAGTGCAGCAATATATAATGTGCCTACACCCCTGCTCTCTTAGAAAATGCTTACTATGTTAAAGGTGCTGTCAAGTCCTACAGAAAAACATGTTTAATTTTATGAAGTCTAAATTTCCCAAATGTGCTTCACTACACTTTTATTTGCATATAACACCTATTAACCTTTATAAACAATTTTGCCAAAAGCACTTTGGGAAAGTTTCCATTTCTGGGCACAGTTTTGTTCCTCAAGTTCTTCTGGAACATTTAACATAGGACAAAATGCTTCCACTGATCTTCTCTTTGTCTTATATTTTAACCCCAGTCTTTTAAGTTAACTATTTCCTTTACCTAACTGGCCAACACAGCTTTCCAAATACATCGGTCACCTACTTCTCATTCAGTCTGCCCTCTGTCAGCCTCTCAGAGTTTTATTAATAAAGTTACACATTTCTTGGTTGTAAAGTGCCATATGGAACAATATTTCAATTGTCAGTGTGGATATAAATTTGTGGAATTTTCATTTTTATGTATTTTTATAGGTAGCAATTGTCCATTATTATTCTGTTAGAAACATAATAAAACACTGTATTTGTAACATTTAATTATCTATGGACCTGCTAGGTTGTTACTAGTCTTTCGGCATTTTAAATAGAGCCAAGATAATGCACTTTTCCTTGAGAGGGGGAAATGATAAAACTCTCCCCTTTTAAATATCAATTTAACTTTCTCAATTTATTATTATTCCCCCTTAGCATAATTAATACACAGCTAATAGTTAACCCAGTAACAATCACTAAATAAGATCATAGCTAAACATTCTCTGTACCTTCGTATATAATGAAGGAATATATAATAAACATTTCATATTATACGGGGGAACAACGTAATAGGTTCTACTACATCAGACTGTTGTAAAGAAAACACTTAAAGTAGTGCTTGACACTTGATAAGCACTCAATAAAGTTAACTATCATCATCATTTCCAGGACAAGGCCAAATTCAATTATCTCATTCATTATACTCCAACTGCCTAGCAACTTTTCTGCATTTAATAGTTGAAGATGAATCTAAACCAGTGGAAGAGAGGAAAAGGGAGAGAAGAGGGTGCAATTCCATGGCTAATTCGCAGGTAGTTTGGATCACTATGTTGCACAATTGAAACTAAAATATCATTGCATGCTAATTGTAATTGAAAAGATTCTTAAATATACTTTAAAAAGAAACACACACACATGCGCGCACACACACACACAAGCAGCTCAGGTCCACTTTAGAATTGGAAATAAGCAGGCAAGCAAATGGATATCCACACACCACAAGGGTGCATGCTGGATCCTGGAAACTATATCCCTGATTTTTAAACATCCAGAATTGAGAGCCCGGTATCAGAAACTGAGTGAAGGACTGCTTTCAAAAAGAACAAGAAAAGACATACACAATGACCTATGCCATCTTTGTAGGTGCAGATTATATCCCTGGAAAATATAAGCAACTAGGGAAGTGTTCTGTTTGTATAGACAGATTAGTTCTATTTCTTTTGTTCCCTCCCCTTCATAAAATAAAAGCAAGCAATCAAAAATATTTACCCAAGTTCCTTTTATCCTCCCATATTCTTACAACCTACCCTGATATTGTATAAATGTTTATCTCCCCACTTTTCCACTCCTTCATAAGTTGATGTAGAGTCAAGGGCATGAGAAAGCCTCTTCGGATGGGGTACTGAGAGCAACTTAGTATTAAACCCCATTAAGCACAATTTACATGTGGTCTGCTCTCTCTGCAGTACCTTATGCCAGGAAAAGTTAAGTTCCAGGCTTCAAGTTTCAACAATCCTCAATAAGGTTTCGTTTTCTGTAGTAACAGCTATCTACTTCATTGTACTCTCTTCACTGTAAAACTATGGAAGAATTGAGAAAAATTGAATTATACGAAAAAAAATAAATAAATTACTTCAATATATTCTAAGGCTTTTAGTCCTATCCCATAGGCACAAAAGACAATAAAATTAGTATTACAAGTTATAAGGTTGATTACAAACTAAACAATGTATAATACTTTAAATGTGACTTCACAGCTAAGCATGTCAGCCACTTTAATAATCTATTTCTTTGCTTGAACACATTCCTGTTTAAAAAAAAAAAAAGGACAAAAAAGTACCCTCAGATATTCCTACAATTTGCTCCTGGTACCAAATTGCTTCTTCCCAGTTGTTATGATTTACTCTGAAATTTAAATCAGGATTATTATACTGCTTAAGATAATTTCCCAAAAGTATTGCCTAAATACTGCCTTATATTTTAAAATATCTTAAATCCTAGTAATCCTAGTAATCCCTTTACTGAGATTTGAATTATTAACATAAAATGACTTTTTCAAGTAGGTGGGAGGGGACTTACAATATGTAGAATAGGCACTGAGAACATGTACTTAAAGCACAATGTCTACAATGTTCCCAGGATCTCAGTTACATCTTTCCTTTACTGATTTCATAAAAATGTAAAATGTCATATATTGACCAATTCTTACTTTTTACTCTAAGTAGGCTTCCTTACACTAAATAGAGTAGAATGATATTTTGATGGCTTCTAGTCAGTAGATTATTTCTGTTTTGTGTCTTAAAACTACAAATTATAAAAATTTCAGCTTTTTGAGTAATCTTCATCTACTGAAGTTGGGTCTGATTGCTGGAAACAGCCAAAATTCAATCAGGCCAAATCCTAAGAATAAGGTGAATGACTAAGATAGACAATGCAGATTTGGGTAAATTAATTAGAACAGCAATGATGGGTTATGAAGTTTTAAATTCTCTTGTGTGGCATATGAACTGTTTCTCAGGGAAATTCTAAGTATTGATAAAAGAATTAAATCAATAGAAGTCACCAAAGTAAGTGTCAAGAGAATAACTAATTCCCACTGCTTTCTGGTTTAATAAACCTCATATATACAATTTCAAGATAGTAGTTCAAAGCTAACTAAGGTTCTGTGTCAATTATTCAGTACTATCAGTAAAATAACAAGCATTTACTAAGTACTACATTAATCATTTGGTAACAGTCTGTACAAAATATGTACAGCATTCTTCCCCTCCACCAGTGGAGGAGACTAAATGAAAATGTCCGGGGATGACCTGTTCTCATTTGGAATCATGTGTTACTAGTTCTGTACCTGCCTCAAAGAACTGCAGCGGAGATTCAAGTGAGTCAACTGCTTACACATACCCTGCTTTCAACAGTGCAAGCATGTTGCAGGTACTCATTAAAGAACTATATTATAATTATTGCTAATGTTTTATATCCTCGTTTCATGATTATTTATGTAGTACCTGTGGTGTGCTTCCATATACCTCAAGAAACAAATCCAGGGAGGATACTAATAATGTCAACTGTACCAATGTGGTGCCAAAGATTTTTCACACATTGTCTCTTAACTCCTGACCATTTGATTCCCACATTAGGGAAAAATG
Organism: Noctilio leporinus; assembly: GCA_004026585.1. Lineage (NCBI taxonomy): Eukaryota > Metazoa > Chordata > Mammalia > Chiroptera > Noctilionidae > Noctilio > Noctilio leporinus. The sequence continues at coordinate 272,357 of PVIW01000841.1, forward strand.
CTCTGCAAGGTTTATTATGACCTTTCCTCTTCATTTTTATCAACCATGTCTTCAAAACTGTTCCCCTTGTTTTCTCCGTGGCTGTCCACTGTCTTGACTTCCCCCTGTTACCAAGCAATGCTCATTCCTTTGCATTCTCTTTTCTCTTTCCATTTCTTTCTATTGGTGACCTTAATCCTGTTCCATAGCTTCAACTATATCTTGAAAGAAAAAAAAATAATAAGAATGGACTTTTAGCAATGTAGTCCAATTTCTTGTTAGACATAAATTAAAACTCGGAAAAATGACTTGCCCAAGTTTAAAGCTATCATCTATTTAGGCCCAAGTGACTTCTCTGCTGATGCCACTAGTTTAAGACTCCCATCCATAAATTCTACAATTAAACTACCAGTAAGATATCATCACCAGCAAACATTCAATATAGCATATCATCAGTCACCTACAAAATAAAAACCACAGCCTTGCCTTACATTTCTTTGGTATCCCCTTTACAGCTATGCCTAAAAAGTAAAAAAGACCACCTGAAGAGGCATTGTATTGTTTCTATTTCAGCAAACAGTGTTTTGTTGTATTGTACAATAAATACCTTGTGTTATTTGATAAGGTTAAGTTCTAGAAATACTATAAGGTTTATTCAAAGATGAAAGAATACTCAACTATAAAAAATTCATGGAAAATTAGCATCAAATAACCTAAATTACTTCATCTATAAAATAAGAAAAATAATGAAACTTACCTGATAAAGCTAACCATTATATTCATCTTATTTACTGAAAGCCCATTACTAATTAAATATTAGTGTATGCCAGAGAAAGATGTTAGATTAGCAAGGTGTACTTTGATAATGAAGTCATTCTTTAAGGTATTGTAAGGCACAATTCCTGCCTTCAGGAAGCTTATTGTTGACTCAACAGTTATGAAACCTGTGCGCTAATCCTGATGCTAGTGATCTGGGAGATGACTGACCAGGTAAAGAACAATTGGCAGATTCCAAAAAGCAAGTTTACCTAACCAAATGAAATAAAGAACATAAATTTGCCAAATGAATATCAAGATCATAAAGTCATCTAATCCATGCTTGAGCTTTCCTTTAAAAAATTTTCTAGATGTTAAGTTATAGTCTAACACAATCTAAAAGATTCCAAACTCAAAAGCTAAAATTTATAGCCCATTTTCATATATTATAGTATCTTTTAAACAAATACTTCATGAAAACAAGATCCTTGCTAATACCATTATTTGAAATATTGCACATGTTCTGAAATCACATAAACCTTCCTAAACAATATAAAAAAAATTAAATGTTTAGAAAATGTCAAAAATGTGGAGAGAGGAGTGTTTTTGCATTATACTATTCATATTACCACTTTTCTAATCAGGTTTCCATCTTTTAGAGGACAGTTCATTTAGTTATAAAACAGGTGGTACAATTTCAATCATATAAGGAGACTCCAGTTTCAATGAAATTTTGTTTTGATGTTATTTCCTTTACTATTAGATTATAATGGATAAATGGCTTGAAACTGCTATTGTAATTACATGCCTTCTGTTGTCTCATCATTTATGATATACGGGAAGAGGCTGAGGCTGCAAGACTGTAAAGCTCACTTTGAATGGAAGCATACTGCCTGCCATCATTTCCTTGCAATCTGTCATGGCAGGCCCCAGGAACAGGATAAGGTTTTATCAAAATTTGTATTATTTCTCTTAAGACAAGTGCAGTATAAGAAGACAATCGTACTAGATTTGAACAGTATTTTCCAGCCAGATTAAACATGCTATAAAATGGACATTTCTAATATGTTAGTTATATCATTGTAGATTTTTATTTAAAACAGGACACTTAATATTTTTGTTTTGCAGTTGAGTTTAGAATCAGAGCTGGATTCCTACTGAACCACTAACAGTAAGCAAGTTGTTGATTCTCTCTGGGCCTCGGTTTCCACTATATATATGCATATATAATAGAGGTCAATTAATGGTGCCATTACAGTTAATATCTTTCAACAGAAAAATTCTTGATCTTCAAGAATTATTTACTACAATCTAAAAATGTTCAATATACCTCATTCATCATGGCTTACAAAATAATGCAGCACTTGGATTGATAACTTGTAATAGTTCACGTTTCAACAAATATTTGCTATAATGGGGCCTTTTTTTTTTTTTTTTTTTTATTTCATCATCTTTAGAAAGAGGGAAAGGGAGAGAGGTAGAGAGGGAGAGAGTTATCAATGTATGGTTGCTTTTCACCTGCCTCCAGCCACAGACCTGACTAGAGACCTGGTTTGCAACCTTGTTATGTGCCCTGGCTGGGGAATCGAGCCTGCGACCTTTCGGTTCGCAGGCCGGCGCCTTAACCACTGTGCTACCAGCCAGGGCTTATAATGGGGCCTTTTATAAACCTAAACTCAGTTTACTTCCTATTAGGCAACAAGACCCATGAGGTGGGTCTGGGTTTTGGGAGTAGAGGGAGCTTAACAAATCTAATCAAAAATGAAATGCAACGTAAGAAATCTAAAACTTCACTTGCATAATTCATATGGCCTATATATCAACAAAATTCTTCAACAGTATGTTTCAGCAGTTTTTTCTTTTAATTACACTCTGCATTGTACACACATATACAGTCTGTAGTTTCTTGCTTTTCTTCTGTTTAAGTCCAACAAATCTCCAGATGCTCACAATACTATATACGGAATATTTTCATTGGCTAGAAAATTCCTTCTCCTTTTAACAATTTCTTCCTAAAGTTTATGGGGAAGTTCATTTTTGTAAGTAGATTCAGTTATTTTACTATGAGAGGAAAATGAATGCCTCAACCACTTTTATTTTTACTGAAAAATTATATTTAACAAAATATTTCTAAGCTTGATAAAGAACAGGTCAGTTATTTTTAGATTTTGTACTTTAATTATGTATTTTGGATCTGATACATATAAATTAACAATGCTAATACACCCAAGTGACTGCCTTTCCTTCTCTCTCTGGAGGCACATTTCTCCTACAACCATTCCTGCCTCTGTTCTGGTCTATACACTAAATTTTTAAGCCACTGCAATGTCCATGTTATATTACATTTAAAAAGATATTCTGGAAGGGTAGCATTTATATCAAAAAGCATGTTTTAAGATCACTGTCCTAACAGTAAGGAGGAGTATAAATTTTTAGGGATAGTCAATTTTTTCATGTATCTAATATTATTGTAGTAGTTACTGGGTTGGCTACTTGAAAGGATTCAAAGACAATTTATACTTCCAACCCTCAATAAGCTTAAAATCTAATAGAGATGTTAAATACCCACAGGAAAGAGGGAAAACATACACAGCAGCAATCAAGCTCAAATCTATGGGCTTATTTCTAGGTACAAAAATCCTAGGCCAACTCTTAAAATAAGATGCCTAGGAAAAAGGCAAATCACTGAGGCTCACACTAGTTCCTGATTCTAATAATCATCTTCCCAGGGTTCTTTTGGAATCTCTTAAGGAAAAAAAAAAAAAAAAAAAAAAAAAACCTTTGCATAGGTATGTGGAAACCTGGAAAGTACTGTACAACTCCTTCTAGAGTATGAAAAAAGGTGGTTCCTAGTCTAGTGCAGTGGACAGAGTATGGAAAAAAGCTAGCACAAATAGAGCAGTATCTGAAGTCACTGATGATTCATTATGTACCATGTCTGAGAACTTTAAGCAACCATTTCCCTGGCTTGTGCAACTCAGTGGACTGAGTGCTGGTCTTTGAGTTGAAAGGTCAATGGTTCAATTCCTGGTCAGAGGATGTGCCTGGGTTGAGGAGTGGGGGGCCAATCCTTGGTTGGGGGATTGGGGTGTGCAAGAGGCAACCGATTGTTTCTCTCTCACATTAATGTTTCTCTCCTTTCTCCCTCCCTTCCCCTTTTTCTAAAAATAAAATCTTAAAAAAAAAATAAAGACCACTTAGAATATTGTAATTGTTTTTAAAGCAGTAACATTTGCATAATCTGTTGGGAATGTTAGGGAGTACTTCTATGCAGATTAATTAAATAGACACTGCCTTCCCCAGTTAATGATGTCAGGACACTTGAAAAAGAGAACTAGAAAAACATAAGCAGAAAATAACAAGAACATGGATTCTTGTCAATAAGTGACAAAAAGCAAACCATAAATCATGAAAGTATGTAGAAACACTTTCTGATAACCAAGTCTCAATGTTAAAAAGCTGTAACTTTACGTTAATGTAGTTATCAGAAATCTTAAACATCTACTTCTATCTTAAAAAAATAATAAAAATAACCTAGGGCAGTCTTCCATCCAAGTAGTAACAAGTTTTGGAGATCAAGCACCTTCAGACAGACAGCCTCACACACAAGTGTTGGCTCACCTATTTCTTATTTTGGCTTTACATTCTTAAGTTTTTTTTTTCTTGTTCACTCTTGTGCATATTTTTTTAATGATAATGATGATGTTACACATGTAACTTGCCTGATTAAGAAATAAAAGGAACATAACCAAAGAACATGGCTGATAGTTACCTTAAATATATGTATTTAGCAAATCCTTTTACCTTCTACTGAAGCATGACTTCTTCCAGTATATTTCCCTTTTCCAAGATTAAACTCCTTTTTTTTTATTATAACCATACACACAAAACAATTCATTTATACCAAAGTGATATCCTACTCAATCATAATATCTTCAACACGGTTAACTGGGTAATTACTTTGAAAATATTATGTATTTTTTCACTGGTGAATAACATTTAAATTTTGGATTAAAATCAAAGTAAGGATGTAAGAATAAAAGAAATTATTAATTATTGTGACCGATACACAATATTTTAAAATGCAGCTATGAGAACATGTATAAACTAGGAAAATATAGGATTTTTACACACAAGCTAAGCATGAAATACCTTTTTATGTATTTTTAATATATAAACAAGAGGTAGTTTCATGCATGGATTTTTTCCAACAGTATCCAATAAAGGTGCAAAGAAACAGTTATGGGTCTATTATGTAAATCAGCATTTTTCTATGTTGGCAAAAGGCACAACTGAATAACCAACCATGTGGAAAGAGTAACATTAAGAAGTCCAGGAGTGCTGATGGTTAAAATAATTTCCTATTCCATTTTCTGTAACTAACACCTGACTCCTATTTTTGGTTTACATTAATAAGGATTTTTATCCTTGGTCTTGTTCTTGTATTTTTTAATGATAGTGGTGATGTTACATATGTAACTTGCCTGAGTGAGAAATGAAAGGAACAGAACCAAAAGGATCTTCTGGAGGATGGTTATGTGGAGCGGAAAGTGGCTCTACATTCTTATCTGAGGATGCACTCTCCTTGAGCCTGTCTGCAAAAATAAGATGAAACAAAATAAAAAAGAAAATAAAAACAGAAGAGTCTTTAAAAAAAAATTTAATGGTTTACAGTTTAAAGTGAAAATTAAACAAAGGAACAGCATCTATTAATTCAGAGTTCATTTTTATAAGTATTATTAGTAGTCCTGAGTTTCATATTTGTTGCTTTAAAGGCAAGCTTAACAATGTCATCTCAGGGTTAGGTTTGACTAAATGCAATTAACCTAATACTTGGTTTGGTTTATCAAAATACCAGTTGTCTTCGTCTTATAACATATTAAATCTGAACTTACACCCAGCTTACTAAACAAGACACACCTGGCAGGCTTTCTCCATAAGAAAATATGGAAAATATATTGCAAACAGTCTCTCATTCATAAAATAAGTAAATCCTATTTCTCAAAACTAGTAAAAGGGAATTCACTATATTTTACCTTATTGTTCTTGCTTCACATTATTTATAGTTATTAAACCATTCACATATACACAGGTAAAAAATATATAGATACCTCTCTACTAAATTAAATACCTAATCACATAATTTATTCATCCAACAAATATTTCAGCATCTCTACTGAGCATGCAACATGAAAAACAAACAAACAAACAAAGATTCAATTAGCAAATGAGAAATTAAAATGAGGTATATTAAAAACAAATAACTCTAGAGAGAAAAATGTAGTAGTCTCTGCACAGGGTAAAAAGAATTAAAGGAGCTACTAACTGGATGGTTGAGGGAAGGGCCTTGAATTCTGTATTTCAACAAGCTCCCAGGTGATGTGATAGTAGTGATGCAGGGAGCACACCATTGAGGAGGCAACACCCTACAGTCTGTAATACTCTAAATAACCTGCACTTAATTACTGCTTTGAATAACCTTAAATATCTTTATGACAATGGATATAATTACTAGCTTTTATGGCTAAAACTCTGCAAAATCCACATGAAACTTCAGGTTTAAATTTTCACTTAAAATTTTGTTGACATGCTAATAAAACATTTTGTTCAGAAAACACATCTGATGATCTATGCACACATTAAGCTTCCAAAACTTAAGAGCTAGTTCTCAAATCCAATACTGCAGTGGATTGCAATGAAATTTTATTTTAGGTGTTCTTTCTGAGGACACTTACTGTATACTTGAATTGGGAAGTCAATAACAAATGCTGATGGTACTATGAAAAACATTTTTCTTTAAAAATTTGTTGTTCAACACTTACTAAAGAGAAGTTAGTCTCTGCATATGGCACTGTATGCCCACTGAAGTCAACACACTATTCAGATCATGTATCACAGAAATTTACACTTGAAATATATATAATCTTACAATCAATGTCACCCCAATAAACCTAATAAAAAATAAATTCAATTAAAAGATTAAAATAATTTTGAACATTTAAAAAAAGAGAGAAGTTAGTCTCACAGCATATTTCTGAAAAAATAAGACTAAAGAATACTTTACATAACCAAAAATCACTCATTTATTGTGGTGGGAAGCCATAATCATATCGTAAGGAGAGGCCTATAAATCACTGAATCATAGAAGGTACCTGTGGTTACCAATGTTATTAGGTTCTGAATGCATTTATAGAGTAACTTTAAAACTGTTTCTTGTGTCAGAGTCCTAGACACCCCCTTTCGTTCTTCATTTCCCAAATTCTGGTTGGTGTACAAAAGAGAAAGGATAAAGGGAAGAATGGGTGGGGAAGAACAAATGGGGAGACTGTCTCAGAGTAATAGCTACAGCATATCACTATCCAAGAGCCCTCATTCTTGAAAATAAAGACATAGAGTACATAGGTCCTGAGGTCTAAATCAGGACCAGACTTCCTTTGTAAACCACCTGCATCATTCATAATTGCCAGGATTCCTGTGTAAAATGTAGTTGCCGAGAACCTACCACAGACCTAATGAAGCAGAATGTACTTGGGAATCCACTACATTTTAGCATAATCTCCAAGTTTATAAACTAATGTAACAATGGTTCCCAGAATATAAAAATGCCAAGTTACCACTAAGATAACTGAAATTCTCACATATTGATGGATTAATTCATGGTAAACGTACAAATAGCACCATGCAGTTATGATAAAGAGTACAACCTTTCTTTATAGGGGTCACCATAATTAAAAATACAGGGACACTGTTCATTGCAAAGCCCATTTATCCAATTATTTCAAAACAGGTAACAGATAAACTCACTATAAAATGACTCATGTTCTCATTGTTCCACAAAACACAGAATTAATTTTTCTATGACAGACTTATAAAAGGTCATTTACCCAAAGAATCCTGAAACACCAATTCATAAGAACCTACGCACACTTATGTTCATAGCAGCACTATTTACAATAGCCAAGTGCTGGAAACAGCCTAAGTGCCCATCAGTGGATGATTGGATCAAAAAACTTTGGTACATTTACACAATAGAATTCTATATAGCAGAAAGAAAGAAGGAACTTCTACCCTTTCAACAACATGGATGGAACTGGAGAGTATTATGCTTAGTGAAATAAGCCAGTCAGTGAAGGACAAATATCATATGATCTCACCCATTACGGGACAATAATGAGCAAAACTAACAACAAGCAAAACAGAACCAAGTATATGAATACAAGGAATAGGTCTTCAGTGGTCAGGGGGAAAGGGGTTGGGGGGAGGGGGAGGCAGAGGCAAGAAAGGGGAGCAGCTTAGATGAGAACCTAGTATAAAGGAACCATGGACATGGACAACAGGTGGGATTGACTTTGGGGGGAATGGGTGGGTGGGGAGGGGGACAGAGGGGAGCAAAAAGGGGATGGATGTAATACAACAATAAAAATAAAAAAAAGTTTAAAAAAAAAACCAAAAAGGTCATTTAGATTTCCAAAGTTCACATGACAGTCTTTCTCCAGGGCACAAAATACAAAATAAATACACATATTAATATTTTAAAAGACTATTTATAAATAAAAACTAATGAAATGTAAGATTTACTTCCCATATACACAGTCACCCCTAAAATATAAGTTCCATTTTCAAACAGTTTTTTTTTACATGAGATCAAATCTTTTGTTTGATTTTTTTTTTTTGATAATAAGAACTTACCTCTTCCTGCCTTCCCAAAAGAATTATGTTGGTAAATAAAGGCAGTATCTTTTCAAGAATTGTAATTGATATAGATGGCAAAAATTCAGGACTTAAAAACCCTAGAACCAAAGTATATTCATTCCATAATATCTACCATCAGAAAAAATTACTGTTAAAATGATTAATTCAGTAGCTTATCTGAATAATAGACTGAACATTCAAAAAGTTAATAAATAAGGTTTAAAAGTACAGTCTTCATCTGATGATTTTGAAGCTATTCTAATACACGAGAAAATGTCTATTATTCTGCTCTTAAGGAACCTTAATGGGTCTGAATTAGCTTAAATGGATGAGAGTTAAGTTTTTATAACAAACTACTTACATATGCAGATGTTTATATATTTTTTATTCTGTGGCTTCATAAAAAAAGAACACATTCAGTAGAACTTGCAAAACAGCCACAGTCTTTAGTTTCTTCACTTCTTTTAGTTTTTGTATAATTAAAAAAATAAAAATAAATCCATCACCACCAACAAAAGATTCCATTCCATTAAGTATTCTTTTTAATTAACATGTAGAGCTGCACAACTATTTGAACAAATGTAAGTTAAACATTTTCCCAAAGCAAATATCTATATTCTAATTACTGTTTAATATATTAAATATTATGACATTTACATTTTGAAAGTTTACATACTAATCTGGATGTTTTGGTACAATAGACAATAAAAATATAAACTTAAAGTTTTAAAAATTCTCACTGAGGCCAGCTTTATTAATAATGCTTAATTTTGATTTAATGTTTTAGTCTTAAATAGGAACAGGTTAAAAAAGTAAAAACTATGAACCATAAATGATATTCAGTTATACTAAAAGCAAAAACAAGAAGAATCTGGTTTATTTTTATGTTAAATCTTTTTGCCACCTAGTATTAACTATTTCTTAATAAACTGTTTTCTTAAAGATCACTGAAAAAAGTTTTTTTATAATTACTAATATTTTGGAACTTTAAGTGTCTCAAATATATTATTTTAAAATTACAAGAACCTAGTATAAAGGAACCATGGACATGGACAACAGGTGGGATTGACTTTGGGGGGAATGGGTGGGTGGGGAGGGAGACAGAGGGGAGCAAAAAGGGGATGGATGTAATACAACAACAATAAAATTTTAAAAATAAAAAAAAAAGTAAAAAAAAGGACTTTTAAAATATATATAATAATAATAATAAAATTATCTGCTGGATAATAAACATAAATTAAGTATTCCCTAGACATCATATCCTTTTTATTTTATTTTTTAAATAAATAACCATATACAATTTAAAAATAAAACCTGTAATAGGAATTATTGTGAACAATAATTAAACAGGCAATGGCTATATTTTAAAAGACTGCACATAAAAGTGTTCAGTTTCTCACTGGAAAGAATCTCATAAACCAAATATAAATGATTTCATAAAGGCCTCTGAAAATTGGTGCTAAATATCTGCCCAGGCAGGGGGTGGGGAGGATGAATTTGGTATTTCAAATGCATCAATGATGCATTTATTCATTTTGGGAAAGTTGTTAGAGACAAAGAAACCAACTAATAATGACCAACAATCAATTCTCATTGTACTATTGGTTTCTGGGAAAAAGTCTTTAACCTATAAGTAAAATTTAAAGTTGATCTATCAACTAGATCAAATGCTAGCTATCTTACTGCCTATGAGTTGAAAGAGGTGCGAGACATGACCAAACATTACAGTTAGCAAAACACTGGGAGGAAAATTAAATTATATTCTACATGTTACTGTAAACTTTATTAAAGACATTTCACCCTTCTTGAACACCATTATTATTAACTATCAATTATTAAGAGAAAAAAAGATATTTTTCTGTATCTCCTTCCTTGCTGTTACCTGTCAGTCTTGATATTGTATTTGCACACTAAGTCCCTTCTAATTTGTTTTATTTAATTGCCAACTGACAAACCTGATAGTTTAAATATAGTTTTAAATGTGGTTAAAGAACAGTAACTTCATAGGCTGGAGCCTAAAGACTTAAACAGAAGGTAAGAAAAGGGGAAGTGGCATTTTATTGAATGCCCAGACTCTTTATTTAATAAAAAGACATTATTTCATTTAATTTTCTTGAGAACCCTATGGGATAAAGCATCATTATACTCAGCTTTTAAACGAGGAAGTGAGACTGCAGTAGGTGGCTTTAATGAGACTACAACCTAGTTAAATGGCATTGTCAGGGATCAGAATTCATATTTTCTAGTGCTATGTGCTAATTTAAGTGCATCAGCCTATGACAGTGACTTTTATAATTCAGGGACCATCTAGGCAGTTTTCCAAATGGATGAGGTGCTCTAAGTCTGACCTTCACATAAAGATCCCCCTGCGTTTTCACCTGGAACGTAACATCTTTCCATAATTAACAATACAATGAAGTCAACTCTCTCTAGCATGCATGTGTGTACAAATACATACACAAATTGCACGTTTATCGGACCTTGAAGTTTGAAAGCAAATAACCAGTTTATAATTTTACATGCTAAACCAATGTTCATGAAGTTCTGTATACATGAATATTTACATGTCATTCTTGCCTATTTAAAATAAATAAAACTTGGGTGTCACTGCAAATTCTATCTAGAAAGCTAAAAACAGTTTTATAAGATCAACATAATATGAACACTTTATCCATTCTGTACATTGTTATTTTATAAAAAGGAGTATTTTATCCAATGAGTAAAAATATGAGTTAGCAAACCCTTGGTTACTATCATGGTCAGAAAACATTCAAAATGAATAATTTAACTTTTCTTATTGCTTTAAAAATAGTCTGATAAATTATAACATTCTAGTTATCCCCTGTGTCTCCCTGCAAAAAGAAATACTTTGTTTTCTTTTTAAAAACCTTGTTTTGAGGTCACTCAACATAAATTGTAGGAAAAATGTCAAACAAAAAAGTTGTGGTTTAAAAAAATAACATGTAAGATTGGTTTTACCAAAGTTAACAAATCTTTATTAAAGGTTCAGAACTCATTTTATATTGGCATTTAATCATCTATTTAATTTTTGATAATCATATAACCAGTATGTAAAATACAAATTCAAATCCCAAATATCTATTCTTACATTAATTCAGAGCATTTAAAATTTTACATAAAATATATACGAATTTGGAACAAAGCATTTCATCCAATAAATGTTCTCTTAAGGCCAGGTATCTAAAACAAAATAGAAACTAGGAACTAACTAGGGACCATTAAGATCTTTTCACAAGCAAAAATGGGTAAACACACTTGGAAGTGCATACACACATGTACACACACACCTCAGAAACCTGAAAATTATCTACATGCTCCAGAAATACTCCACTGACTGCTTTTCCTTAAAAGAACTCTTCTAAAACATGTATGGTGTGGATTAACACATATATTTGGTAGTTTAAGAAAAGGCAATGATTTCAAGTAAAAACAGTGAGATAGCTGATTTAAAGTGGAAAAGAATTTATTTAACTTTTGCCATATCAGGACAACAAAGCAGCCCTTTTATGTCACCACTCATTAAAAGGGCATTACAAAACATTAACATAATGTAGTAGCTCATATTTTCTTTCAGGCACTTTCAAAAGGCATCTCAGACTCACAATATCCCCTACTGAGTGTGCAAAAAAACAGAGCTGCAAAATGATTCTTAGTAAGGCAAAATACTAATGTTTCCCTTTTTATTTGAACATTAATTTTCCATGTTTTGGAGGTATTCTGAACTTAACATTCAAAGATATGCATTATATTTAAGTGCTAGGAATCAGCATATTACCAGCAATCTTGGGTTTAATAGCTACTACCAAGCAATTGAGTTCTAATGCACACAACATAGTTTGATAGTATGTATAAAAGAAGATGGCCTGATTTTTGCCCTCAAATGCACAAAAAGAATTTTCTATTTATTTCCTTAAAACAGTCTTTGGCCTTGCTGAATTATTATAGAGCTGTTATTTTACTGTGAAGCAAAATAAGCCTTCAAGTGTCCCTTACTTGATCTTAGAAGGTCAAATTCTCTGTCCAAGAGTTCTTCTTCTGTTAACTTGGAGAAATTGTCCTCTCCAAAGGGATTCCACCCTGACATATCAGGTGGGTTACTGATGCTCTTCTGTCTTGTAATATTTGCAACTGCCTCTTTATCAGCAACTGACCTAGAGTAATTAATTGAGAGGAAAAAGAAAAAAAACATTAGAACTGAAAATTTTAAATGTCCTACTTTATAAATGCTTAGAAAAGCTAGTCTTGTAATTATGATGGAGATGGACTGAGAGATAAGACCACCTGGGATCTGAGCAGGCTCCAGAAGGGCACTAGCTCTATACCCTCAGGCAAGTAAGTCCCTTCGGGTTTTGCCTCAGCTTCCTCATCTATAAAACAGAAGTAACAGTGTCTACCTCATAGGATTACTGAAAAGATTAAATGATTTCATACACATAAAGCAAAGAGAACAGTGCTTGATAAAAATTTAATAGTATAAGCAGTCAATTACTATTAATTATGATTGTCATGGTGAATAAGCCTGAAAGTGGAAATCAGTAGCCACATCAGCTATCACTTGAAAACCACTACTGAGTAAGGCCACCCCATGTCCTGGTTGAAAACCACAATAATGTTCCTTTTGGCAAAAGTATTCTCAATATAGCTACCAACAAATGATTAACTGCTAAACTTGCTTTATCAATTAGCTAAACCTAGAAGACAGCTATTTTCTATAGAATGAATCTTTCATGATATTTAAAGTCTCTATATTCTGAAGCCTGGGACCACTGGTTCTGTGAAAGTTCTGTAACAGGCCTCTTGACTTTAAAGAGAAGATGAGAGTCTAAAGACTTTCTAACCTAAGAATCCTTGGGTACCTCTCCCTTTAATTCAGCCTGCAAATACAGCACAGGAATAAGGCAATGGAACTAAGTTGTCAAGTTCATTTCTAATTGAGATCCAGATTTCCTAACATTGATAATGGAAGAACAACCTCTATGTACGTCTGAAAAAGTATCTTAATTTTGCAAGCCTTGACATCCTCTTAAATTCACCTGCCCCCAGATGCTCATTGGCATTGCCACCACACATCTTAAAGGGGAAAAGGGCAAAAGCTGTTCGAATTATCCCCTAGTCCAAGCCCCCCAAGAATGAAATTCTTAAATAATTACTGAGAGCTAGCGGAAAATAAACAGAGTAATTGCCCAACAAGATTATAAATATAACTCAGTTTAGAACTCACTCTGGGAATGCATGACCCATCAAGGTTTAAGCCCACCTCCCTATGACAGATTCCCATCTCTAACTTCAAAACTATCTTCAACTCTAAGGAAAAATGGGCATCCCCTACTCCCTATCAATGACCCCTTTTAGAAGGCTTTGATTCCGTATCTGTATCATCATCCTCCTATTCCTGTGGTGAATTAATGGATTCTTCTTGGTAGACTATAATTAAGTGGGACTGCACTGAGGGGATGAGAGGGACCCTAAACAGGCATTAAATTACGTCCACAAGTTCCCTGACACTACAGCCTTCCAAGAAAAGAACCAAATTCCCTGCCCTTGAATGTGGTCTAGATCCAGCAACTTGATTCTAGAAAATGAAATATGGCTAAAAAATGCCAATGTGTGACCAGGTCATAAAAGGCACTGGAGGTTCCTTTCTAACCTTTTCTTTTGGACCGCTCAACCTGGGAGAAACCAGCATAAGCGATCCCCTGTTCAAAACAGTCTTTGGGTCAACTCAGGAGAGTCCATAAGCAGCCTCTGGAGAGATCCACTGGCAGATAACTGAGACCCCCTGCTCAAAGCCATGAGTGAGCCATCTGAACAACAGATCCTCCAGCACCAGTCAAGCCTTTAGCTGACAGTAGCCACAGCCAACATCTTAGCTGCAACCTCACGAGAGACCCTCCCCTGGATGTAACCATACAGCTGAGACACTCCTAAATTCCTGATCCAAACCAAGTGTGTGAGATGTTTATCACTGTTTTAAACCACTAAGTTTTATAATAATTTATTATCCAGCAACAAATAAGCATGGATGATTTATACAATATTGATGTGTATTTATTTAACTATTACTTGAATACAACTTGGTAATGCTCTCCAATATTCAACTAAAGTGGAGGGTAGAAATTTTAGCAGATTAAATCAAAAGAAAAGAAAATAATAATGTTAACCAAGACAGTGTGACCCTTTATCTCTGTCTAAAGAGGTACTTGCTTTCTCATCTTCTACTCAAAACATCCTTTATATACTTAGGACCCAAAATTTAACACCAACTTCCTTCTTCCATTGACTTAGTCACAAGTAGGAATATTTGCTTACAACCACCTTTTAAATTGTTACAATAGATACCACTCAACACATAATCCTTTGCATAAAGGCTGATATTAAATAGGAACAATAATAGTGAAGTAGCATTGAGGCACCAAGTGTGACTGGAACAGTGTTCCTGTGGGAAGTTCTGTGCTCCTCATTCCTATTTGCCAAGTTTAGAATTGTTTCTATCCATCTAATCATTGTCCCTTTCCTGCACTATCCTCCCATTTCCCTCAACTCACATCACAGGAATGGAGTAAAACAAATCTTAAACACTTCCACCAATATCCAACCCAGTATTTCCCAAAATGGGGTATGCAAGATAATTTTGATAGTAAACATTCTTCTTTTATTTTTAAATTATACAGAAATTAGAAAAATACTTACCTAATATATCATACTATGCTTCATTAACAATGTCACTAGAGATTAGATTTAGGTAGTCAGTGCTATGGTAACTCACAGAAGTTAAAAGATACCAGCACTTTGCATGCATATGCATGCCTCAAATCTCTTGAGGCTCATCTTCTTGTACAACTGATCAGAAGTTTAGATGATAATATACTATGGAACACTAACATTAATTCACTCATGAATTTCCAATTCATGACTCCATTCTTATCAGTGACACAACTTTATTTCCAAAGGCTGGCGATCCTTTAGAATATCAAGTATACAGAAGTATATGCTGCATCAGAGATTACCGTTTCATATTTTTGCATTTTCCAACCACATGCACTCAACTAAATTGGCATTTTTGATGCTAGTTAACATCAAAAGAAAAAATCAATCATCTAATTAATACAACATCTTCATCAACCTCTTAAAACAAGATCAAGCAGAATATCCTGCTTTGAATGACAAAATTATTCCATTCTTATCCCTAGAGGACTTCTTTTCAGGCAAATTGTTTAGATTGGTACTTCCATGTCATTGATTTTATTTTAATGCTTTAACGTTAAATTTTATTATTTATAATGCAATTAACTTATTGAAGAAAAAAGTACTATGTGGGTAAACCAAACAATTGTAACTAGAGTATGCAGATGATAAAGAATTTGGCAAACACTTATCTGGATCTTCGAACAAGCTTTAATCTTAGAGCCTGCTCTTCACTTACACATACTTGTCCTAATTCATGTACCTTAATTTTTGATTTAGGAGAACACCAAATACCATCAATTTGTTTCTTCCCTCCCCCACAATACACACTGATTGTGAGGTATACTACAGCAAATTATATATACTTTTAACTCTCTCGACATGCTCAGTGAACAGGTATGCTACTAATACTGCTATTACTCATGTCTGACTCCTAGCCAAAGCTTGTAGACACCTTTTCCCATGTCCTGTTTCATACACCAAAATAGTGCTGTATGAAAACTTATTTGATGTTCAAAAACCAAAACTTTAACAGCTACTTCCTCCTACATATCTAAACATATTAAGTATTTATAATGGTCAATAAATTCCTAAATACTGAAGCATTCCCCATACCAAATCTAAGTTTGAGAAAATTTATATCACAGTTCTTTCATTTATTATAATGCTATCAACATAATTTATCCATGAAAAATAACCCTACTAAGCAATGTATCTGAATTACCAAAGTACACTATTTCCCACACAAGATAAGCTTGCTATATCATATCATTTTAAAAAGAACCAAATGGCACATTAAAATTTTTTGTTACCTGTTTAAATTAAACCAAATTAGACCGTTTTACGAGCAAATATTATCAAATTAATTGAAAATAATAACAAATTAAGAAAAATTAACTTACCTACAAGGATTGTTTTGTGTTTTTTTTTTAAATGAATAAAGTGGTTACCTTCTGGATGCTGCTAAGCCTGTTCTACAAATAGCAGATGGTCAAATGAACTAACACAAATGCAAGAAAGGATGGGGATGCAAGGGGACCAGAAGAAAGAACTAGCAAGAGAAAAGGAGGCATTGTACAGAAAGACAGGTTCTAAAGGAATTCAGGAGCCACTTAGTGACTCCACTCCACAATTGCACCTACTTGCACAAGAATTTCCTCTGCATTCTCTGGAAAAATACTTGCCTATTGGCACTAGAAGAGGAGTCCAACATGGTCCCAACCTGAGCTGGAAGTGGTGAAGTATAGGACACTAAGGCTGGTGAGAACTCTCGAGGAGAGGTAAGATACTCAGGTGATGCCTGATGCTGAGATTGCTGATGCTGAGTTAGCATTTGCTGCTGCAAGAAAGCCTGCTGATACTGCTGCATCTGAAACAAGAAAGGCCATTATACAAAACACTCCCATGCACTAAAGCACTGTCAGCCCCATACCCATTTACCCTGTTCCTTCTTTTTCACACTGGCAACAAAACCAGGAACTTCAAAAGTTACTCACATCTGAAAAAGCAGTTTTCTACTAAAAAAACACAGCAAGATAAAATAAATGTAGTTAAGTTATGAATCTAGGCTAACATGGTAGGATTCAAAAATTTCCCTTTAAATATTTTAAGACAATTTATTTAAATAAATTTATTAAATAATTTAAGACAATAGAGTAGCTTCAATTTTTCAGTACATGGCTGCTATAAAGAAGGGTTAAACTATTCTCTGAAGTAAATACAATTTCCTTTGGGTTTATTTTTCTTCAGTTGATATTTGCCAAGTAAAAGACACATGACAAAAGATCATGGATAACAGATCCATTTTCCTTATACTATGAGAAAAGAGAAAAACACTATTAGCCAGTTCCACTGTGCCAAATTCAGGTGCTACAGTAGGGCCCTATTTCAAGCTGCTTTGATAAAAACACATGTAATTAACTAACTTGGATTGATTTTGAGTAATTCTGAATAATGCCACTCATACTATGAATTCCACCAGTACACTCAAAAGAGAAATCTCTGGAAATCATACATCACTTACCACTGCAGGGTACTGTGGTATGGAAGGCTGTGGCTGATACACTGACTGCATTAAAAACTGCTGCTGAAGCATCTGTTGCTGCTGCACTGCATGTGGATACTACAATAAGAAAAACAAGCCCATCAATATTACTCATGCCTTTTTTGTGCCATAGTCCTTTATTTTCTAAGTATCGATCTTACCGTAACAATGATTTGGGTACTCCGGAGTCCAAACACCAATGTAACATAGCTGTAGTCAGTGACTATAATTTACATATGCTTACTGGAAATGGTTTCAGAATTGTCAATGAAACATAATAGATTCAGCACAGTTTAAGTTGTAAAGAAACCTAAACCTAAACATGTCTGCCCCATGATGAAGACCCCAAAGTTATTTGTGTCCAGGTCTCATTACAGCAAATACCCCCTCTCCTCTATCTCCCCTTCAACGATACCTCCTGGCGATCACCTACTTAGCTACTCCCACCCTGGGTCTACCAGGCAAGACCAGAGGAGGGAGGCACCCATGAGAAGAGCCATGCATAGAACTAGTTCAAAACTATTTCAGGAAATGATGAAAGGATGATGGTAATAGTCATTAAGTTAAATAATAGTTCCATGGAACCAAAACTCTGCAGGTTCTGATGAGACAAAGAATAAAACTTAAGGTCATTTTCACTATGTCCCTTTTAAATCTAACTGCCTACCCCCAGACACAAACACACCAACCAAGGCAAAAATATAAGGAGAAAACCTAAGACAATGTTACTTCTGAAAGCTAAATACAACAACTAATTATAGTTTATGTATTTGAAAAAACTTATCATAGGTTACAGGGCTTATTCATGATGCCAAATGACTAGATGAGCAATCTGCATAAGGCCCTGATGCAATTATTTCCTCAGAATATTCTTAAGTAGCTCACAAAATAGAGCTAAAATACATCTTCTTTAATAGTCAGAAAATTGAGTAAACTGTTTACTTGGATCAAGAATTCAGGTGCCCATGATAAGAAAAGGAATTTGCTGATATTCAAGAGCTGCATGATTTTTCCAACCTCCATGTCTAAAGTAACAAAAGAACCACCTGCTGCACATAGGCATCCTGCTGCTGGTACTGCTGCTGCTGGTGCTGCTGGTGAGGATGACGATGCTGTAAATGCAATTGCTGCAATCTCCAATCTCCTTGCTGCAGCTGCTGAAGGACTCGGTGTTGCTGCGGAGGCTGTTGAGGGAGCCCCTGGCCCAGTAAAATCTCAGGTCTCAGTGTTCCTAAAAGGATTTCAAAAACTTACATTAACATAAGCACAGATTTCAGAATAGCTGTGCTTCAAAACACTGAATTCAATAATCATTTTTTAAAAGATTTTATTCATTTATTTTTAGAGAGAAAGGAAGGCAGGAAGAAAGTGAGGGAGAGAAACATCAATGTGTGGTTGCTTCTTGTGTGCCCCCAGTTGGGGAACTGGCCTGCAACCCAGGCTTGTGCCCTGACTAGGAATTGAGCCAGCAACCCTTTGGTTAGCAGGCCTGCCACACCAGCCAGGTCTCAATATAATCATTTAACCAAAACATTTATATCCATATTTTATAATACAGATACTTCCTAAGCATATACTCTAAAGGGATTATTTACTATAATTCTAAATACTCATAAAAGTTAATTGTGTCAACTACAAATCTGAGCTTATCAAGGTCTTAGAAACATTTCATCTATGAAACTTCATCTCTTCATGAACAAACCAGCCACATTAATTTGTTCTCTATTTCTAAATTATATTATGCACTGATAAGAGTCTTTGCCAAAATGATTCTCTCCATCTAGAATATTTTCCATCAAATCCAATTCTTCTTATCTTTTAAAGCTTAGCTCAAATCTTTCTTCCTCATTTCTTCATCTAACACTTCCACTCAGTTTCATGCCTTCCACATAGTTTGATGGCTATTTCTTAACTTGGGCCCCAGAGGGACAGGGCAATGACTTATTTCTTAGCATCCCAAAGAATCTTTTATATAACATGTGCTCGATAAATGCTATGTAGGGAATGTATTAACTCTATCTCCTAAATGAATACTTATTCATAATCTTTATAAATTTTACCCTAGAAAAAATCCTATGAATAAACCTTTGAAATTAATGAAAAAGACACACGCAACACCAGAAAAAGAAAGTGAAATACACTATAACTTCCATATCCTCTTCTAATAACTTAGCATAAACTCAAATGCAAGTTTTAATTCTATAGGGAAAAAGGAAGGAAAATGCAAGGACAGTGCATCAATATTAGTATCTCCAGCCTCTCCAGGCCTGCGAGCCTGCGATATGACATCTCTATGACAATGGCTTTATAACTATTGCTAATTCTTCCAACTATAAGAATGGGCTAGTTCATTTTAATTACTCCTGAAAATATTTATGAAAATATAAGGAAGAAAAGTGAAACAATAAATGCACCACAGGGACATAACCGCCATTAGCCTTTTAAGTATATTTGTTTCTAGTTAGTGTATTAAAAAGCTAAGCTCCTCAGCTATACATTCTTTTAGGACTCTGATGTCTAAGTGAAGAACAATCATGGCTGGGGATGAAATCCCACCACAAAACAATCATGCGATAACTCATGAAGTTCACCTCTCATCTCACAAACTAGGACTTTTCTTTAGTCTCATCAGCTGAAGAGAGCTCCTTGGTTCTCAGGCCAAGGCCACAGAGCACCAGAAAGCACCCAAACAACATCAAGACAAGCCCATGTGAAAACAATGCTTGCTGCACATCATGAAATCCTCCTATCATTACTCCCCATTTTGCAAATGATGAAGTTAAGGCTCAAAGAAATTAAGTGAATTCACAAACAAAGATAGAGATAAATAATAAACTAGAGGAAAATCTTTGCAATATGTCTGGCAAAGTGCTAATATTCAAAACACATAAAACTAAAACCTTCAGCACAATAAAAAACATAAACTATCATACAAATTGCAAAGTTAAGTCATTGAAGAGAAAAAATGGTCAGTAAACATAATACAAAGTACTATTAATCAGGAATATTAAAATATAAACAAAAAGTTTAACATCAATAAGGAAATATTGTTTAAAACCAATATTGTCAAGTGTTGACAAGGAAGGAATGAAAGGGCACTCACACTGTTGATGGTAGTGTAAATTTTGAAGTCTTTTTGGATAGCAATTTGGCAGTATCTAACAAATTTTTAATAGTATACATTTTAGTATCTTCTTCACAAAAATGTTCTGACATGTAAATCAAAAGTCTGCTAAAAGAATTTTCTCCCCAACACTATTAATAGCAAATGTTGGATGAACACTAAACTGCTTCAAGTTTGTTCTAGGAAGAAAAACACCTTCACTTTTTCTCTGAATATTTCTGTCCTGTCTCAATATTTTAAAAGAATATATTTGTATGTTACTTTTTGTATACATGGCAGAAAACACTATTATTTCACCAGCTTAGGTGGGAAGCGTGTAAGAGAAACACTGCCCTAACCTGGGGAACAGGACTGACACTCACTCATAGCTAGGTTTTGGTGCTCTCCAGATGAAAAATTTCACAAAATACCATGATCAGGAAAAGTCACTCTGTGACCATGATGGATCAGGACAACAAGACCATTCTATAACCACATCTGAAGGTGGCTCCATGGGGAACAGGCAGTGCGTTGGACTCCTGTAATCATGTCTGAGCACCGACAAAATCAGGACCATTGTCCAAAAATGGTCCAAAGCACAAGTGTAACCAAACCTTTCCTTATCCTGCCTAATATAACTCAGTGCTGTTCACTAACTGAGGCCTGGGCATCCCTCCTCCTTTATTAAGATGCCTATTGATATCATACATACCACCCTTCTTGAATGCTTCCATCCAGAGCAAAGCCCCACTTCCTGAAAGCCTTCCCAAAACTATCTGCAACAAGTCCAAATCCTTTAAATAAGGTTTTTCTAACATTATCTTACTGAGACACTCCCACAGATTCCCAGGGTATGTGAGTAATTAATAAACCCATTTATTCAGTGTGTTCCTTCCTAGTGGTCTTTGGCCAAAGGATACTGATCCATAATGGACTAATAAAATCTCCAATCCAAAAGAGTAAAGAGAGAGAGAAAAACTAACACTGAATGCTTAGCATGAAAAAACTTTTTCATAGATATCACACATCTTGTTATTTACTCCTTATAACAGGAAAAGTAGTTGTTATTTCCATTTTGTAAAAAGAGAACACTGAGGTTTAGAAATGTAAAAATGGGAACTGGACACAAAAGATTTCAAGTTCACCTACTTTCCCTCTTCCATGAATTTCTCCTCCATCTGGTATTCTGATCGTCACATACCTGGCAGCAATATGCCAGGTAACATAAACATTATCTTCCCTGAGCACATACTTTACTTCATAATAATAATAGTAATTAATAGTTATTCTTAAGGACATGTGTGGCAGGCGTTACATTAAGCAGTCGTTAATCTGCACAACAATCCTTTAAGAAATATGAGCATTTTCCTAACATATTACTAAAAAGTGGGAAAAATAGGATTCAGAGCCAGGTTAATAAGCCCCCAAAACTGGGACCTTAACCCTTAGAGTATCTTAACATAACACATTTTATTTGAAAATATTTTAACATTAAAACATAACAGATATATCATTAAATAAAGTGCCCAACAGGATATCCTGGCCAACAAGTTATACCCCTAGCCCCATAAGAAAACAAGTTTACTCTCTAATATTAGAGATGTTTCTTTGAGGAGAAAAAAAATCTTTTAAGTTCCACACTGTATCATAATGCTTAGAAGATATTTTGTATTAGAAAATATAAAATCAGATGAAGACAAATTTCTAATGTTGTAATGTCCACACATCCAAGACAGACTACAATGCCAAGACTCTAGCTCAATGCAAGGATATGTAATTTTGTTAAGGCTAGAGTTTCAACTTCTTCCTTTCAAATACAATAAAGAATTTTCTATACTCTTAAACTTTATCATTAACCTCAAACCCTACTAGTTCATGACACTAGGGAAAAGCTAACTGTGAGGTATACCATATTTTTATATGCCAGTAACTTACCTTTCCCAATAGCTTTAGGAAAACGATTTTTATTAGACATTGGTAGAAAGTTACTTAAAGCATTATGCTATCTGTTTCATAATAGTAAGTTTGACAATAATTTATATTCCTAGGAAATCAAGCCATAAAGGTTTATTCACATTAGCTATAAAGGGGACTAGATTGGCAGGGCTATATTACCTTTTGATCTGTGGTTACTGAATTCACCAGGTACAGGGACTTTAACAGGTGTTGCTGAACTCTGAATGGTCAGCACACTGGGAGTGGCAGTACTAGAATTGGCCTTTGGTCTTTGTCTTGGTGCAATTGAGGTTTCCGTTGGTCCAATGGTATCTGTTATCCTACAAGAGAAGAATACATTTCATTGCAAATATTGGGATTATTCCCAATTTACTCTTTGTTCTATAAGTATCTATTTCAACAAATACATTTTTATTATTATAATCATGTTAGTCTTTTTGGTTCTTTTCGAAGTCTCTCAAGTATTTAGTGTTTAATGAAGAAAGAAAAACAAAATAAACCTAGCCATTTTCCTTAAACCAGCAGGCAACCATTCATAGTCTGCCACTGAAGCCGGCAGAAAAGAATATACGATTGTTCTTCAGAAGATGAAATAAAAGAATAAACAAACATACCTTGTCATAAGATGTTACACAAAATTAAAAGCCAACTCTCTAAACCAGTCAGAGAAAAACAAATTGAGAAACAACAAATAAACAATCTTCCTTAGCTTGGACTATAGGCCTAAGAAAAATGATACTGTGCACGTAAAACAAAAGACGCCAAAACTTTTAACAAGTGAAGCTACCTGTTCACATTTAACTTCTTAAATCTTTGACTTGGCTTTTCTTTTTTTCCTTAAATATATTTTATTTATTTTGCTATTACAGTTGTCCCAATTTTCCTCGTTTTGCCCCCCTCCACCCAGTACCCCACTTCCTGCGGCAACGCCCCTTTTAGTTCATGTCCATGTGTCGTGTATGTAAGTTCTTTGCTTCTCCATTTCCTTTATTCTTCTTAATATCCCCCTGTCTATTCTGTAACCACCAACTGAGTTTGCTTTTCTTAAAACACTGAACAGAAACTATACACAGCCCTGGCTGGTGCCTCAATGGATAAGGCACTGGCTTGCAAACCTAAAGGTCTCTGGTTCGATTCCTAGCCAGGGCACACAACCAGATTGCAAGCCAGGTCTCCTGCCAGGTCCGCAGCTGGAGGCAGGTGAAAGGCAACCATACATTGATGTCTCTCTCCCTCTCCGCCTCTCTCCCTTCCCCTCTCTCTACAAATAATAAATAAATCTTAAAAAAAAAAATAAGAAAGAAAGAAAGAAATTATATACAACTTTCCCACTAGGTCTTATTTTAGGCCACAGACATGGTCTGTCAAGTGGAAAGCATAACTTTGAAAGCAAGAAACAATAAACATAATTTGACAAACACAAATATTTGCTCTTTTAAAAAAACAGGAAAAAATTTTTAATTTACATACATACTAATTGCTTTCCATAAATTCGGTATAAAAACGCAAATAATTTTTAACAGTCATATGCTCACTTTTCAACAGGACTATATTAAATCTCTTTAGCAAGTTCCCTAACCATAGTTTCAAATAATTTAATACTAAAAATTTTGCATACATATGATTTATTAAGTGAACATCTGCTGCCTTAGATAATCTTGTATACAAGAACTGCACAGATCAAGTTCGTACATAAACCAGAAGAGGGAGCCCTGTGCACAACTATCCAAGAAATAAAGGCTGTTAAAAGATTTTAGAAAATCATAGGAATACACTGCCTGGTTGCTGTTTTCTAAATATAATATTTATGCTTTAGATGAGATGGGGATGGTACATTTCATATAAAAGTTTAATTAAAAGGCAATAAAAGGTCATATATATCTCCAACTAGATCTCATTTAATGATAATGAAATACTAATTTGACATTATGGATGTGACACTGAAAACAATGCTGCACTCCCTACATTCAAGTAATTTAGAGAAACATAATATATAATCTATTTGTTATCCATTCTTTATTAACGCACCTCATCCTACTTTGTTCCTGTTCTAAATCTCTCTAGAGATTCGGAGCACACATGAGTATAGCAAACCTCTGAAAAGCATACTCAAGTTCTTCAGGCTTGGTTTAGTGTTCCCTAGTTTATTTACCAATGTACACTATTTAATACACAATTACAAATATTCAGCAAATGCAGCCCAATACTCTATCTTCAAAAAATTTGTAGTATAGGGGAGTGGGGATGGGGGGAAAACAACTTATTTGTTAAAGTGTATTTATTCTTACGTTTAAAATTAAGTCACTTTCAAAGTACTCTCCATTTGATGCAATACACCTATCAAGATGTTTTACCCACTGCTCAAAGCAGCTTTTGAACTCATCCATTTGAATGCATTTTAGTGCATCTGCCAGTTTTTGTTTCACCTCTTCCATACAGGCAAAACTGTTCCCTTTGAGGACTTTTTTCATCAAAGGAAACACTGGGTGAGTAGGGAGGGTGAGGTATGGGGGTCATGCCATTTTGGTCAAAAACTGCTGAACGTACAGCACAGTGTAGGCAGGTGCACTTGTAAATCACCCATGATGAAATGTACAAACACGCTGAAAGAGTCTTCAAAAAAAATTTCACTCAAGTTGAATGTAACCTCTCACAACAACGCCGGCTGGTACTGATAGGTGGGTTCCTAGAACACTCACCTAGCAAGGGAAGCCTCTATGACAAAAGGCCTGCCCTCTAAAAGATAATTCTGGTTTTTAGGGGGTTCTCCCCTCATACGCCTAGGGGGATATGCACATGTTCATGAAAATACACAAATATAACAGTAAAAAAATCCTTGCCATGCTAGTACTGTCAAGACTATCATGGAGGAGTAACTCTACCTTTAACCTAAATTGGCTAGAAAAGACTCCAGTAGAAACTAGAGATTAAGATAAAATTACAATGATCATTAGAGAGTGAAAAGAAACAAAGTATTCTATATGAGGAAATGGAGGGAAAATGCCTGGACAGATGAGACAAAGTGAAGAGACACATTTGATTGAAATTAAAGACTAATTACTGGTGTTAATGCTGCTGCACAGCTTCATCTGCACAGTAATTGTAACAGACACAAACAGACTTGCTTCCCTCTTTCTCCTTCTACCTTATCAGCTGAACAATCTTCCAAAAACACAGTTTATCTTTTCTCTTAAAATTCTTCAATTGTTTCTACTGCCAGGATGGAGATCCTCAGCTTTCCCACCTTTAAAGATGTGACATAAATTGCACGTTAACAGACCCAAGAGGAGATGCAGCTGTTGACAGATGGAAGGGTGTTTTAAAGCGTAAAGCCAAGTGCCACACATTGAAGGCCAGGCAGGGGCCTCCAATAAATTCATAAAAACTTTAAAACTTGTAAATAATAATATAGCAATTTAAAGATTTCTCCATCCCACCTCACTCCTAGAAATATGAAAGAAAAATAACCTTTTTTATCAGGCTTTACACACATGTACATTTTTTTCAAGTTCTGAAACTATCAACATAAAGTAAATTTATATTACTTAACCAAAAAGCAAAAATGAACCTTATTTGTAACATACATAATGTACAGCTTAAACATGCTATGAATAGTACTGTGAATTTAGCTGTGTTATCTCCTTTGCTTATAATTGTAGCGCTGTAACTTGTGAAGTTGCAGTGAAGATATTCAAAGCATTCTTATTCAGTACATGCTTTTTAAATCTATAACTACTTTCTTAAATATTAAATCATAAAATAATTATTAAAAAATACAAGTAACAATAAAATTCAACCAGCAATTTTACCATAATTCATAATTACCACTCAACTATAGCAGCAGTCGCTAACCACAGCTATGTTATGAACAAGACACACTACTGGTTATGCTGGATTCCTGCAAGTTAGATATAAATTTACTCCTGTCTCTTCCTCAAGAGTATTTTAAAATTCAAATGAATGAAGATATATTTTAGAGCGATGCCATATTTTTTTAAAACTAAGTTATTCCTGCCCTGGCTGGTGACACAGTGGATAAGGTGCCAGCCTGCGAACCCAAAGGTCACTAGTTTGATACCCCAACCAGGGCACATAACCAGGTTGCAAGCCAGGTCTCCAGCCAGGTCTGTAGCTGGAGGCAGGTGAAAGGCAACCATACACTAATGTCTCTCTCCCTCTCCTCCTCCCTTCCTTCCCCTCTCCCCCAAAATAATAAAATCTTTAAAAAAACAAAAACTAAGTTTATTCCCAAATGACATTCTAACAATTTATAAATAATAGATTATTCACAGCACATCTCACAACAATGTCTCAAACAGAACTGACTATAAGGCTGAAAATTCATTGTCCTAAGTGCCAAAGGCCAGACTTCTTAGCAGAACATACAAAGTTGCTCCTACCTAGCATTCACACTTAATTCTTCAGCTTCACTTCCCATCATTCCAGAATCCATCCCCATGTTCCAGTCTTGCAGTCTCACAGAGGCCATTCTTTTTGCCTGAAGAGCCTGTCTGTCATACTTTCACTCCCTATCATCCCACAGGAGAAATTCACAATTCATCTTCCAAGCAACAGCTCAGCAAACCTCCCCATGCCAGCTCCCCACTTCCGGGGAAAAGACTGGGCTCTTCCAGTGCTCCTGCTCTGTTTTCCCTGCTCCCCATCTTTCCCTTCCTCCACTCTCAGAGTTGCCTCCTATCTATCAGGGTGGAATTGTTCACTTGTCCGTCTTCATTAAATGTGAACTCCTTGAGAATAAACACTGCTTCTTTTTCTTTGCATTTCCAGTACATTATGTTGCATATAACAGGTGCATGACAAATATATTCTATGTCAAATAAAACTTTGCATAAATACACAAGTCAAAAAAAAAATGTGACCAAGAAATTCCCTCAAAGGAAACATTATACCTGATATTATATGATATCCTAGTATGTAATATGATAATTTAAATATAGTCCTGCTTTTACTTTTGAACTTGAATAAGCATGAGAAAAAAAGGTTAATCATTAATTCAATCATTTCTTAGATTTATGTCTTAAACTGCATAATATGTCAAACTTACTAATGCAAGAAATAACTGAAAATGATTTAAAACATTGTATTTTTACCAGTCTTAAAAGTATTATCATTAAAATCCATTCACTATAAATTATATATAGTAGTACATATTTAAATGTGTATTGGAACACAAAAGTTTATAAATTTAGAATATTCTAAAAATGTAGCCTATAAGAGCTATTTTTTCTTTCCTTAAATTAAAAAAATCATGTTAGCTATAAACACAAAATATAACAGTTCAAAAATTAGAGTTGCCATGTAATAAATAATGAAAACCCACCACCAAATGACCCAATGTACTATGATACTGTCTTTAATAAAAAGAAGCTTATTTTATACTTGCTATCTAAATTCTACACCACATACAATAAGAAAGAAAATTTTTTGTGTGTGCAGGTGATATTTAGTTAATTACACTTGCTAGGATTAAAAAAAAAGAACATGTTTTATTTTTTAAAAAGCCTTTTCATATTTCAGCAAAGCTTGCCTACCTGGCTTTTATTTGGCTTTTCCTAGAAGCTGCTTCACTAGCAGTCATGGGTTCAGGAAGACTTGAAGGAATAGAAGAATTCTGGGAAGAAAAAATAAAATTCCATTTCGGTTTTCATCTTAATAGAGAGAGCTTTATTGAAAGGCTATAGATACGGTCTTAAATTTAAAAAGTACTGTCTGTGAGATATTATTTTCACCTGATACCTACAAATTGTTCACATACATTTGTTAGATCTCAGTGGCAAACATCACCACATATTACACAAATGTCATTTTCATGTTCACGTTCCAAAGAAACCCTTCAAAAATAATAGACCAGTATCACTGTATCCACTTTACAAATGGGCAAATCTTGGCTAAAAGGGATTTGATTACACTTGTAAATCAATGACAATTTCACCCTTTGGGGAGAAAAAGCAAACAGCAAACATATGGGTAAAGTGTTGCTTCTGCAGATTACAGAAATGATCTTGACACTACGTGTCAAATCTAAAACATGAGAACAAAGGCTCTCCTCATTTATGTTCTATATGATATCTGGCTATAGGAAGTACTCAAATGTTTGCTGAATAAAAAGCTGTAAATCTATAGTCAAATAACAAAGAAAGTTACCCTTAAAGTAGAATGTTAAACTGCATGACTTTAAGTTTCAACAAAAATATTTACATGGTAAAGATAAAGACTTCAAAAAACAAAATGGAAAGGTACCAACTTCCTTCTTTTGTCACAGTGGAATGTATTAAGTTATATAAAAAAGAAAACCAACAAGAATAAATGAGGCCAGAATTTTAAGCTAAGAATGGCTTAAAATTAATGCTGATTCTGGACTTTTGTTAAAATTAGCAGAGACCTACCATACAGTTAATCTGATGTAGTTTAGTACACTGTGCCGACACAGGATATAATATAAAGTCTTTGAATGATACTAGCTATTACTAATTCAGCAACTTCCATGGACTAGGCACTGGGTTTACATTAATTATCTATAGTCCTCACAATTACTACCCCTTTTTCACAGAAAAAGAACAAATATTAAGCAACTTCCCAAAATACAGTTGGTCCTCCATATCCATGGGTCCAGCATGCACAGATTCAACAAACCTCAGTTCAAAAATATTACTCTGGCCCTGGCAAGTGAGGCTTGAATGACTGGAATGTCACCTTGTAAACTGAAAGGCTGTGCGTTCAATTCCCCATCAGGGCACATGTCTAGGTTGCAGGTTTGGTTCCCAGTCAGAGTTGCATATGACAGGCTACCCATCACTCTCCTCTCTATCCATCCCTTACCCACTCTCTAAAATCAGCGAGCATGTCCTTGGGTGAAGATTAAAAAAAGAAACTACTCAAAAAATAATGTTATATTATTGCTGACATACTATATAGTTAGGCCTACGATGCTGGCATCTCTACTGACAGGTACAGGCATTTTTTTCATCATTTATTCCATATATCATTTCATCAATATATTCATCATATATTTTATTTATTATAAAATAATATAATAACTATTTATATTAGGTATTATACTCATATGTAATCCAGAGATGACTTAAGGTACATAGGAAATGTGTGTAGGTTATGCGCAAATACTATGCCATTTTATAAAAGTGACTTGAGCATCTGCAGATTTCAGTGCCCACAGGAGTCCTGGAACCACTGCGCTGTGTACACTCAGAGGTGACTGTACATACACAAAACCAGTCACCGATAAAGACAGGTCTCTCCATTTACAATGCCTATGCTCTTTACAACAAAGGTAACCAAACTTTCTGTGGTTCAGAGTGCTTAATGTCTCAGTGATTTTTCATGACACCCCTAGT
Source organism: Noctilio leporinus (assembly GCA_004026585.1). Taxonomy (NCBI): domain Eukaryota; kingdom Metazoa; phylum Chordata; class Mammalia; order Chiroptera; family Noctilionidae; genus Noctilio; species Noctilio leporinus. Next base: position 302,466 of record PVIW01000841.1, read on the forward strand.
TCACTCCCCAAAACATCTAATGGTCTGTTTTCTTAACAGGTTGGCCCAAACAACTTAATAATTGTTATTTGCGTTGGGTAGGACAGGTGTCACTATGTTTCTCTCAGAAAATGCAGAGTATCATGCAATGCCCCCACATCTATTTGCCTCCCTAGGGCACTCAGTACATTACAGCCACTGTGGCTTTAGATCAAAAACACTAATCACAAACACACTATTAAGAAAAGACTACACGTTGTGAAAATGACTCTTAAAGGGTATGTGTGTGCATGTATATAGTTACATGTAATAATATTGGGTTTTAAATTCATGTCCCACTTCATCCCTGGCCGGCATGGTTCACTTGGTTGGGTGTCACCTCACAAAGGGAAAGGTCACCAGTTCAGCTCCCTGTCAGAGCATATTCCTGGGTTGTGGGCTTGGTTCTCAGTTGGTGCAGGGTGAGAGGTAACCAACTGATGTTTCTCTCATACATTAATGCTCCTCTCCTTTTCTCCCTTCTTTCCCCTTCTCTAAAAAAAATTAATAAAGTATTTTTTTTTATTTTATATCCCACTTAAAAAATAACTTACATTGATATTGGAGACTGAACAATCCTTTTTGGCAAATTTAAATGCAAAATAGGCCACTTGAAATATATCAGGTCTACGGTCTGGGTCTGGTTCCAGCATAAATCCTGCAAGAATAGATTAAAATGTAAAGAAGTTTCACTGAATGCAGAAGCTACAGAATGGCACATTAAAAGGATAATATATATGTTTAAATATAAATGCTTTTTTCCGTTCTGGGATCAGCAATGATTTGAGCAAATTCTGTTAATGTTCATAGAAAATATACAAATGGTTACTGACACATGAACTTCAAGCATCATCCCAAGCTAAGACAAATCAGTCACAACTTTCTACTTGAAGTATTATTAACAAATGTATTCTTCTAAGAAAACAAAACAAAACAAAGAGTCAGTTTAGTGAACACTGGGAAATTACTCATGAAATTTCTAGGACCAGAGTAGGGGTCCTTAATTTCACTATCTAAAATACACTTACTAATTTTTAAGTAATCCTGAATCATCAAGAAAATACTAAAGTGTGCGCATTATAATCTAACAAAGTAGTACAGGGTTGACAAACAGATTTCCAAAAACATGCTTTCTTTGCATACTGTCGCTAGGAGTATTCAGCACAGTTCTATATTTCAATTTGTTACACATATCATATTCAGAAATATGAGCTGAGTTTTATGGCTCTGTTATGAACAGACTTCACACCAACCTACAGCATTGTTTGAAATGCTTGACCTTTTTTTCTAACCAAAATGACCAACATCATTTGTATGTTTCTTGGGTGAATTGTAAAATTTAGTTTCACAAGAAAACTGACATTTATACTCACTTCCTTAACTGAAAAATCACTATTTCTTTAAAGCTCTCCATATTCTAACTCTGATTCACTGATTAACTCGCTTAAGTTTTTATAATGTTCAGATCATTTTTAAACTAATTCAGAATGTAAGATTTACAGCATTAATTAGATAATATTCTGAACTTTGCTAATAAAATTATATACAGAGGTCAAAGTATATAAATGGCTAAATTATAAATCAAAATTAATTCCATCTTCCTTTAAAATTTAAGTCATTTTTAGACAAGCAATGTTTAATACATCTCCCACAGCTTGATAAACTTATTCTGGTTAAAAACAGTTCATTTGGCAAGTGAAAGCACAAACTTAGGAGAAATTTGTGGAATTATGAACTCAGTTTTTTAAATATTCTGCACATAACATGATTTTATGTACTGAAAAAGGCTAACATGTATAACTTACGGAATTGATATTTTTATTATTTTATCAACACTGTTAGATAGTAATAATTTAAAACATTTAATTCTAATATTGACTGGATTATATTCAACCTCTTCTCAGAAAAGGTTTGAAGAATCTACCAAGTTTAATTTATCCTCAAAAATCATATTTTATCTTGACACCAACAGATATAAAATGGTTTTTGGGTGTTTTCTTTTTAAGATTTTTATTATTTTTAAAGAGAGCAGACTGAAGAGAGTCAGAGAGGGAGAGAAATATCAATGTATGATTGCCTTTCACCTGCCTCCAGCTACGAATCTGGCTAGAGACTTGGCCGGACCTGGTTTACAATCTGATTATGTTGCCCTGGCTGGGAATCGAACCAGCAACCTTTTGGTTCATAGGCCCACACCTTATCCACTGTGCCACCAGCCAGGGCTATAGATGTAAAATGTTTTTAAAATAACAAGAGTCCACGACATTGGGATAAATTTAAAGACTTTTAACAATAAACACTTGTCCAAATAAGTTTTTTTTTTTTTTTTTTTTCCAAATAAGTTTTTTAACCAATCAAAGAAACCAAATTAACAAACTCAATATTCTATTTTTCTAAAAATTCAGTTTATTTGGCTTTTAAAATGAAATTTTAAGAGTAATTTTAAATATTTATTTCTATAAAGGGGTTGAAGTAGTGTACAAACTACAAGATTTTTTCAAGTACATGAGAACAGGAGGACTCATAGGAAGTTAACGGACGAGAGGCCCCTCCCTGCCTCAGCCACCAGGATGACAATGCCAGCAAAGATACTGCAAATGACTTGGTCTTATGTAAGCAGAGGCCACAATTAACTCGCTGTCTTCCAGCTGTCAGTACAAACAAGGAACCATGATCTATTACATGAATCACAGTGTCCTTAACACAATAATAAACCAGGTACTAATGCAAAGCACCATTCCTGATACAAAACTCCAACAGTAAATTCTCCTTTGAGTCTCTCTGAAGATGGCTCCCAATGGGTAAACAATCCTTAAAGAATGCAATGACACTGTATCTACACACTCCTGTGTGCACCAGTGACAACACCTAAATACAGCTAGGCAGAAAAAATTCTATAGATGTAGAGAACAGTATGGTAGGAAAATACATTTGTCTGGCCCATCTTAATCTGAGAAAAGCTTTTTAAATATCTAGGGAAAAATAAAATGATACGTCAGATAATACTACATCTATTTTTTAACAGATGAAAGGCATTCAAGGAAAATTAATTTGACATTTTATGTTCTCTAACCAATATTTGTATAATTCTCTCAAGTTAAGCATAGCACAGTATCCTCTAATGATTAAGTAGCTAGCAAATAAAAGGACCTCTAAGTCCCTGGCTCATGTTTACATGAGGCAATACTGTGGGATACAGTTTATAATCTAAGTGTAATGATCCCATTTATGTGACATCATTATCAGTTTAAAAGGTAATGACTAGCATTTATTTTAATAAAATAGAATGAAAAATATTAGCATGCACTAAAGTAAATATATGCATTTCATGAAATTTGTTTCCTGTGTGTGTCCACACATGTGTACCAGGTCACAACTAATTCTATTTATTACTGTGGATCACAAATAGTTTGAAGACCACTGTGCTAGTAACCTCTCTCTATAAAGTCCTTCCTCTCAAAGGGAAAGAGAGCAATTTGTTTGCTGGACTAGAAAAAAAGCACCCACACCTGCCCATCTCTGCTAATCTTTCTTTCAGAACAGTTTACTCTCAGGATATATATGTTCTGCAAGTGGCCTACCTCTGTGGCAGAAGTCCATAGTTTTCCAGCATTGCCTATAACTGGTTGTGAGTAAATCTGGGGACTGAATACAGGTGAACCAGCCCACTTTGCATCAGGTCTAAATTTTGGTCTGCAATGTACTTTATTATTTACCATTGACAGTTTTATCTGATGATCCCATCTCTGATATGGCTCTAAATTCAAAGTATGAAGAAACTCACACATAGAAAATGGCTACATTTTTATCTCTGAATATTTTTATAGTGGATATTATGAGCCATTGAAAAAGAAAAAGAAAATAAATTCCACAGAGTCATTAAATCCCCAGTTGGGGGTACAAGAGAGGCAACCAAACACTGATGTTTCTCTCCGTCTCTTAAAAAAAAAAAAAAAAAAAAAAAAAGGCATCATTAAGCATTTAATTTCATTAATATAATTTCCCAAAATATCCAAAAGAATGAGTAATAAAATATACTTCTAGACTACTGAATGATACAATCTGAAGCGCAAAGTATCTGGAGAGAAATACAATGATCCGCCAGGCGATCCTATGTATATTATTTTTTCAATCATAGATCAGCTCTACTCCAGCTAAATACTGAGGCACAGCTACCAACAATGACAACTTCAATTTAATTTTAAGCAATTGGTCTAAAGCCAGCTTCTCTAACAATTAAACCTTAATTTCAATGTTTGCATTAATTCTCACTTTATGACAATAAAAACTGTATCACCTACAAATATATCCTTTTGAGGGGAAGGAAATTTTCTTCACACACAATGCACATGTCCAGCTCATCTAAGAGACTAAGTTCAAAAAAGAAAAAGGCAGAAAAGCTAAAACACACTCAATTTAAAATGATCATGTGAATCATCATGAAAACATTCCTACTGTCCCTGATTCTACTGCAAATCTAAAATTGGCCTTTAAAAAGATATCTGCTCCTCTTAATTGGGTAAATCTTTCTATTGACAAACTCCTGAGAACAACCTGAAAACACACAACAGTCTCAGCATTACAGACAGTAATATAATTAAATCAACACAGTATTTTTCAATTGATGTGTAAGATATATCTAATTAAAAAACACTTAACTGAGGCAGCTGAATTAATTAAATTCATACTAATTTTGCAGAGGAAAGTATATCCATGCATAGTCCAACAAAAATAGCTGCTAACAGAGCTGCTGGTGCTGTAGCGGCGGCCAAGTTAAATGATGGTTTAATCAAGGACTCAAGCCAAAAATTAACTAAAGGTGTTCCCGTTCAAATTACACAAAAACAGTGCTCCATCCTGGGCCTAAGTAAAGTTATACCAGTATCTTTGATGTAATAGCTCTGCAAACTTAATAGGAAAATACTTCTGATACAAGTGTTAAAAGAATGGTTCTGCTTAAAGTTTTTCTTTCCAAAAAGATACCTTTTGTTTGCCACAGAATTCCACTTATACTAATGGACCTGAAAAGAGAAACACCCATTCTAAGTTTGAAACCAAAATACTTCAAATGTTAACTTGTTATTTTTATCTGTCAACCTATGGAGAAGGTAGAAACTTATCTTAGGTTTATGTGCCCTACAATACTTTATTCTGTGGACTACCAAAATGAAACCTAATTGAACAGCCATAATAAATATGTCCAGTCATAACTAAAACATGACACTATAAATATGTTAAAATAGTGTATGTGGGATAGTTTGAGAGCTATCCCTAAATGTTATTGATCTGAGCCCTCCCTCTACATCTCTTCAAGTAGTAACCCAGAGCCACTGACTGAAAACCTTCAAAGAAATCCTATCTTCATCTTTGATTTCTTTTCAAAGATACATTAAAATTTCTAACATTTAATTAAAAAAAGGAGAAAAGAAGAGTGAATGAGGATGTATCTGAAACAAGATTAGCCAGGAGTGGATAACCGCTGAAGCTGTGAAATAGGTACATGAGAATTCACTGTATTGATCTGCCTATATTTTTTAATTATCATAATAAATGTTAAGTATATTATAACAAGCAAATAAGTTCCTGGTTTCCCATAGAAAATAAGTATTTAAATAAATTTATTATCAAAAAGTAAAAAATAACAAGTGTTGGTGAGACTGTGGAAAAAACAGAACCATTAGGTACACTTAGTGGGAATGTAAATTAGCACAGGAAACGTAAATTGAAAACCAGCATGAAGTTCCCTCAAAAGTTAAAAATAAACTGTCATGCAATTCTTCCATTCTACTTGTGTGTGTGTGTGTGTGTGTGTGTAATGGAAAGAACCAGAAACACTAATTGGAAAAAATATCTGCACCCCTATGTGCACTGCAACATCACTTACACTAGACAAGACAAGGAAGCAACCTAAGTGTCCTTAGTGGATGAATGGATAAAGAGAATCTTACACACACACACACACACACAGAGGAATATTATTATTCTGTTATAAAAAGGAAGAAAATCTTGCCAGTTGAGACACTACAGATGGACCTGCAGATATTTCACTAAGTAAAAGTTAGAGGAAAGATAAATATGGTAAGATCACATTTACATGTGAATTGTTAAAAACAAGCAACAAACTCATAGATACAGACAGCAGACGTGGTTGCCAGAAGTGAAGGCTGCAATGTGGGTGAGAGTACCAACTTTTAGTTGTAAGTCAGTCCTGGGGATAAAGTGTACAGCATGGTGACTATAGTTAACACACTGTATTATACATTTGAAAGTCACTAAGAGATCTTAACAGGTCTCAGAACAAGAGGAAAAACTTAACTATGTGAAGTGATGGATGCTAACTACATGCATTGTGGTGATCACTTCATAGTATATACATATATCAAATCATTATGTTGTATTCTTGGAACTAATACATTATATGTCAATTATATTTCAGTTAAAAAAAATAAGTTTAAACCTAATAGGTAAGCTTCTAAGAGCTAAGATATAGAACCATAAAGCAACAATAAATTAGTAGACTCAAAAGCAATAAAAAACAAAGCTTTCCTTGTTGTTCTTTATTATCCACTACATTACTGCACAAAGTAAGAATTGAGAAAATAAACTAGTTACATTTAACAGCATATTCTGGAATATTCTGGAAGATATGGTAATTTAAGCCTGTGGTAGATCTACCATTAACACGCAAAACCAAATTCTAATTCAAAGCATCCAAAGAAATCTCTGCCGGGAAAGTACATCCTACTGAGTATCTGAAAGCAAATGCCTAATCCTCACCCAGAAAATTAGAAATTAGGTTAGCTCAGGAAGAATTGTAATAGATTTCAGCAGTACTGGTAGTGGCAGTTATCACAGCAGTAATGATGTATTAAAAAGACCATCTCTTACTGAGTACTTACACATGCTGAGAAGCACTTTGCATAATTCAATTTTTAAAATAACCCTAAGAGGTAGGTACTTTTAATATGCTCACTTTAGAAATGAGATTGAGATAAACAGAGGTGCCCAATACTAAATTAGTGATAGCAGGTGCAAGACCAGGCCTTTTGGCTCTTATCCTTAATGTCCACCTAAGTACTAACTTTCCTAACCACCTTGGTAGCAGCTGAAAAAAAGTGTAGCAGCGAACCTTCTGTTCACTCATTGCTTCTATTCAGTATTAGTTTTGCTTCTCACTCCCCTCAAAATGTTGTCTAAGTTCTTTCATACATAAAAAATGCTCCTCTTCTCATCCCCAATCCACCTCCATTACTTATCTACTGCAAGTTAACAGAAGCTAAGAAAAAATTGTGTGCATAATTGACTAGACTACTTTTAAGAAAAGTCTGCAGAAAAGTATAATAAAATTAATTGTTAAACAGAGCTTTATGAATGACAGGTATTAACTATGCTTGACCAAATATTAACAATCAAAAGTATATTCAAATATTTATATAACCACAAACCATAGTTTTTAAAACACCAGGCATGCCTATTTCATTTGCAAATATCCCAATCAAGTAAAATAGATGCAAATAGAATTAGTAATTTTATCAATACTAAACAGATACATGTTTTTAATGTTTTATCTTATAATAATATATGGGATCAACTATACTGCATAAATAGACAACTGGCAACAAAAAGTTACACTTTCAAAAACTATGAGAACAGCTAGGCACTTCCTGGTTTTCTGAACGTATGATTTATCTGAAAGAAATATAAATCACTAATTACATATCATAAAAGCAGACAGAGAAACCTAAAGCATATGGTGGAAAATAGGCAAGGTCACATGTGGGAAAAAAAAGTAAAATTAAATTGCGACGGGTTTAAATGTTACCTAAAAACACCAACATTTATTTAAATACTTTTATTTCATTTGATGATTTTTAAATTTCTGCCTAGCTCTGAAAGTTCAAAATCATTAATACATGGTCAAATTTATACAAACACTGATAAAAACTAAGATCTATATATTTATTGACAAAAGAAGCATATGTTAAGTACTAAAGTATCAAATAACTGGCACCCAATTAAATCCTAAAATTAAGAGTGTTTACTTTTCAACCTCCCCCATTATAAGCATAGTCATACACACATATACAGAGAAAGAAAAAAAAACTACCACAAGAAAATAAGATCTTACTACTTTAAGCAAATTAAAACACAAATGAGGGTATGTACTATCCAATACATACAATATTGTTCAATGAGAATATTCAGAGTTCCTAAGACATTGAAAGATCCTCAATAAAATCCTCAGTTCAACTGTGATTAAAACATTAAACTTAGCCACAAAACAGTTGTAATGGCTTATAGCATGGGCTTCAAATAAAAAGTTAAATTTCAATCAACCTAAGCAAGCAACAGCCAAAACATATTCCTTCACCTATTCTTTGAGAATTCCAATTAATCAGGGCTCTTTCATGCTCCTGATGCCCTAATTTTTGGATAATGAAGGAGGAAAGCAACTTGATAAAACAGAGTGGGTTATGGGTCTAATGCTTATTCAAATATATTCTAATGGTATGTTTGCTTTTTAAAAATTTCACATTCCGCAAAAAGGTAGGCTGAAAATAACAGGGTTCAGGGTAAAGCAGGTTTAGGACAGGCCACTGGGAAACTATACAAGTTTGTCACTAGCACTGACAAAAACATTAATTGGTACCTGGGAAAGTCACCTGGACTGCCCAGACAGGTAGATTACCTTGGCTGGAGGCTGCCACAGGATTTTTTTTTTTTTTTTAATCGAAACAAGGCTGGAAGATATTCAACCAATAAAAGTGGAACTTTGGGACAGAGGGGCCACTATTCAATGGGCCACCATTATTAGTGACACACACAAAATGGACAGGTAAATATCTGGGAGGAAAACTCCAGGTCCAAGCACTCATACTTATTATTCTCCAATTAGAGCTGAAAGTGTTCATGCCCCAAATGCCACAGCCAAGCTTAGGGCTATTTCCGTTCCCCTGTAAGTTATAACACTATTGCTCCAACCCTGTCACTCTGGTCTCCCTTACCTAGGAAAAACATTCCAAATGAAGCAATGTAATTTTTGTGTTCAACTCATAATTCTCTAATTTCTAACGTTTGAGCAAATCCATGTTATAGAAATAAATTAACATTTGAATTATATGTCTACAAAGCAAGGGTAGGCATCTTTTTATGCTCCACTTTCTTTAGACTATTTTTCTTTCTGGTATTTCCTTTTCGACACATGAGTTTCATAAATTACAGAATTAGCCAGTTGTCAAATGTGTAACAAAATTCTTTCTCCAACTGATGATCATTTGATTTTATACTTCATTTCATGGAATTGGGAAGATTTTTTTTTAAGATTTTATTATTTTTAGAGAGAGGGAAAAGGAGAGAGGCAGAGAGGGAGAGACATCAATGTGTGGTTGCCTTTCACCTGCCTCCAGCCACAGACCTGGCTGTAGACCTGGCTTGCAACCTGATTATGTGCCCTGGCTGGGAAGTGAACCAGCATGGGAAGATTTTTAATGGTTTAAATTTATATGCCAATGGATTCATCTTTTCTCATTTCTGAGATTTAATGCCTCCCTTACATATTACCCATTCCAGTGTTATAAATTCATATTTATTTTCTTCAAATACATTTATGTTTTGTTTACTACATTTGTCTTTATCTGAAATTGTAGCATAAAGTTTGAGGTAGAGATCCACCCTGAATTTTTTATCTACAATGTTCTATTAACTCTTTCTAGTTCCATCTATTTTTCCCTGCTGAGTTGACATGCCACCTTTATCATATAAAACAGCAACCATTTTCACATTGATCCTTTTGCTATTGCATTATTTATATCATTACAGGCTATGATAGAAAATAATTAAAATGCAGGAAACAGCAGAAATGCTAGAAACACTTTAAATAGTGCTGAGAAGTGCTGTTTAAATACTGCAGCTTCCATACACACACACACACACACACACACACACACACACACACACACGTAGATAAATAAATATTTTATTTATTTATTTTTAGAGAGAGGGAAAGGTAAGGAGAAAAATAGGGCAAGAACCATCAATGTGTGGTTGCCTCTCACGCATCCCCAACTGGGGACTTGGCCCACAACCCAGGCATGTGCCCTGAATGGGAAGTGAACCAGCAACTGTTTGGTTCACAGGCCTATGCTCAATCCACTGAGCCACACTAGCCAGGGCAGCTTCCTAATATATTTTAATACTTGATGGCCCCTTCCCTCCCTAAATCATCTTTTTCAGAAATTTTACCATGTACATAGATATAAAATTAAATTACAGTGCCTATCAAAAAGGGAGAAAAAACCTTAGAGCAGGCGAAAAGGAAAAGTGAGGCATTCTTTAGGGAGCAAGGATCCATATAACCTTTTGATACACTTGGGTTGCCTCTAATAACCACTTTATAATCAATAAAGAATATATATTAAAAAGGGTGGCTGCATGAACTACAAACTAAAATTAGCAATACTTTGATCCAAAAAAAGCAAAATATCTGGATACCTGTATTTCAAAAAAACAAAGACCAAATAATTAAATAATATGCTCTAAGTTTCTCCAGAAATAATCTCTGTTCTACAAAAGCTTATCTAAGGGCCTAATGTACTAGTCTGTAATTACAATGCTTACAATACATAAAAGTCTATGAACATCTTTTTTAATGTTTTTCTTTACTATAATTTCATAAAATTATAATGAATGAAATGAAAAGATATGATTTAGGCAAAGGTTTTAAGAGCATGCCCTATGTACAGTCTCTTACAACAGTATAGTTAATTTTCCAAGTACTTACTTATTAAGCAATGTACATTATGAGAGTAGCGAGAATTGTCAGGGATGGTGAAGCTGCCATCACAGATAGCAACCTGACTCTCACCAAAAGGAAGAGTGAAGAAACAAAGTTTATATAGTAAACATCCCAGTGCCTGTAAAATAAACAAACAAATATCAGAACTTAAGTAATCAACTTAACCACAAGACATAAAAATAGCACCAAACCAAAAATTAAGTTTGTTATTTAAAAAACCCTAAGGTTTCTATATTCAATCAATCTTTGCACAAATCATTTGCTTAAATAAATAAATGTGCTGAATTTTCAAGAAGACATTTAACTGTATTAATCACCTCCATGAAAATTTTAAAGGCTCTACAAATTTCAATATACCCATTCAGACATTACAGGGTGGGTTATTTATTATGATTAACATAATAAATTATGATTAACTAAAGATTCTGAATAAAAATAACCACGTCAATGTGGCTTAAAACAATTTATGATGCTTTGTTCCATAAATAAGATATTTTCAGCATGTATGTTTTAAACTGAGAATAAAGCTCCTTAACAACACTAAAAAATACTATTAATAGTGTATTATCTTGATGGGGTATTTATAATAATGCAAAAATATTGATTAAGGATTTCTAAATGTAGGTTTTTTAAATTTATCATTGATTTGTTCTCTAACTTTAGGCTAAAATGCATATAATGAAACTAGTTTTACAATAGGCTAATTGATATAAACAAGGGTTAAGTTCCTACAGCATCTCACTAACCCTAATGAAATGACATTGAACAAAACTATGTTTCAAGGATTTACTGTATTTTTTTATAAGGCAATAAAGATGATGATAACTTTTTAAAAATTAGTGTATTATCTGCATTAAATTACACCTTTCTCCTACCCAGATGAGAGCCTAGGCAAAAGAGGTCTTTATTTTGGCAAGTTTTATCTTGTCAATCAAACCTTTAGTAATGTCTTATGTTACAGTAAATGTTGTGGGAGTTTTCAGATAACATTTTTTTGATAGTAATATCATATACTTAAAAAACATAAATCTAAAATACTCTGCTTCATATATTAATGAGCACATGAGGTGACCTAGTTTTTTCACATGAAAGCCATTTCCCTTTATATCCATTTGATATAATGAGAATTGTTCAAAAAAACAAAAGGGAACAAATGACCTGATTTTTGAGGCTATCACCAACCTCTTTTCCTCACTAAGAGGTAACATGAAGCATCTCTCACCCAAAATGTTGTAGTGTATTTCTGTTTCACCTGAGCTAAGACAAGCATAAAAATAGCATTATGGAAATTGAAGTTCTCTATCTCTGACAAGCACATAAACATACTGTTTTCTTATTATTTTTCTTGCTTCTTTATCTTTGAGTATCTATAACCTCAAAACTACACTCAATTAGTTTTTACAGAAGTACTACTCCATATACTAATCAATAAATGGTGTAAGTTTTAAACTTTTCACTGAAAACTTAGTACCTAGCTTGGCACACACACTAAGCTTGCTGGAAAATGAAGAACAAAAAAAGCTTCCTCTCCCTTTTGTTAATATACAGGATAACAACATGTGTCTAGCAAGTAATTTTTTTTTAATTCTTGCTTTTTATTTATTTATTTATTTATTTATTTATTTATTTTAAGCTGTTCTTCATTATTTTCAGAGAGAAGGGCAGAGAGGGAGGAATTAAAGGAGAGAAGCATCAATGTATGGTTGCCTTTCACCTGCCTCTAGCTACGGACCTGGCTGGAGACCTGGCTTGCAACCTGGTTATGTGCCCTGGCTGGGGAATCAAACCAGTAACCTTTGCATTCACATAATTTGTTTTTTTCAAATCAACCCTGATGATCTTAAAACAGCAGTTGAACTATAATGTCTGTTGTTTATTCTGCTATTGAAATACTCTTTTAGGTAATGCAGATTTCAACAGCAGACAAAAATTAAGCCAGAAAAAACTTCCACAATCAACCCTTCTTATACTTTCATTTTATCAATTAAGATTAAATTGACATCCTGGAGGGGTCACTCAACTGGTTAGAGCATTGTCCCAATATGCCAAGGTTGCAAGCTCGATCTCCAGTTCAGAACCAATCAATGAATGCATAAATAAGTAGAACCACAAATCAATGTCTGCCTCAACTGTGTGTGCGTGTGTTCGCATTCACCTCTCATCAATAATTTTTTAAAAGATCCAATTTTATTTGCTTTCTACATTATACTGTAAGCCATTCAACAAGTCAAATGATAATGTGAGAAAAGCAAACTGAATTTGTTACACAAACTGGTGATCTGTAAACAGCATCAAGTTAAATCAAACATATTCATGGTTCGAATCAATTATGTATATGGTTAAAAATTCAACTATCAAAAGATTTAAAAAACACTATTTGGTGAAAAATTATATACTACATAGACAGATTAAAAAGATATTCTCTTTTTTTTTATTACCTTGCCAGAATATTTGGGTATCCCAACCACAATAGAAGAGGCCAGGAGAGAAAACCAAGGAGATGTTCATTTCGTTTCACACATTATATTTGAGTACTCTCTGAACATTAAGTTTTAAAAACAAAGTAAAAATGACTTTTCTTGTAAGTTCTAGAACTATTTCCAAAGGAAATTTTCCTACCATCCCTATATAGTTACTAATGGTAGACACAGACAAGGGCGGGGGGACTCCCCCAAAAAAAAACTGGAATTGGCTTATAAGAAAGTGTCCATTTATTCTTACATGTTTAAATTTCAATCACCTTCCAATTACTCTCCATTTGATGCAATACACCTATCAAGACATTTTCTTCATTGCTCAAAACAGTTTTTGAACTTGTCAATTTGGAACAACTTTTAGTGCTTCTGCCTTTTTTTTTTTTTTTTAAGATTTTATTTCTTTTTTTTTTGGAGATAGGGGAAGGAAGGGAGGCAGAGAAGGAGAGAAACATCAATGTAGGATTGCCTTTCACCTGCCCCCAGCTACAGACCTGGCTGGAAACCTGACTTGCAACCTGGTTATGTGCCCTGCTGGGAATCGAACCAGCAACTTGTGAGTTCATAGTGCTTCTGCCATTTTTGTTTCACCTTTTCCACATGGGCAAAATGTTTCCCTTTGAAGATATTTTTCATGGGGGAAACAAAAAACAAGTTGCTCAGGGTAAGACTGGGAGAAAAGGGAGGGTGGGGCATGAATGTCATGCCAGTTTTTAATCAAAAACTAAACTGCTAAACACTCAAAAAGTAGTGTGGGCTGGTACACTCATAAATCACCCATCATAAAATGAGCAAACAGACTGAAAAGTCTTCAAAACAAATTCACTGAAGCCAAGCACAGCCTCTCACAATAACACCAGCTGTTATGCCAATACGGATGGGTCCATAGAACCCTCACCTAGAAGGGGGGTAACCTGTACTACAGGGGACCCACCCTCCATAAGCCAATTCTGGGTTTTTTGGGTTCCCCTCATATAGCTAAATACTAGCAGAATTTAAATGAATTCACATTTAAAAAGACTTCCCTGCTAGTTTATTAAATGTAGCCAAAACAGAGTTAACTTATGAAGTAAGTTCTAAAAAGGTACTGATATTCTACCAAAGTTCAATTATACAGAAACATGAGCTATCTTAATAATTCAATCCAGATATAAATGCTAATAAAAACAACTCAATATACAAGTTACTTAATAACATGTTTATAATTAGAAAAAAGTTTTACTCATATTAATATGAGTTTTATTCATATAAATTTCCTAAAATACTCGAGAAAATTATCAGTGTAATTACATTTGAAGTTATGTCCAGCATTTCCATAAATGATCAAAATTTCACTCAATCAAAAATGTTAATGTATATAATCTAAATTCTAAAAAGTATCATGCAAAGTTATATTACATGTAACTCCTTTATTTACTTTTTTATACCTAAGCTTTCCATCTCAGGTTTAAGAAGGTAAAATATTCTAGTACTTTTCATCTCCCAAATAAGAAGCTCTACTGTATACCAGTCTTCTACTTATTAGAAAATACCTTTTAGGAGACAGGGGGCAAATAATCAGTGAACTTATTTTTCTTAAATTTCATTAGAGAAAATGTCAACTTTTCTCAGCCTTACCCAGATATCCGCCTTGGTTGTGATGGGTTTCCCTCCATAAAGGTTGATCATTTCAGGGGCTCTGTATGACAGAGTTGTATACCTGGCAGTAAATAAGTAAAATGGAGTGGTGATATATATGTATATATAAAAAAGATAGAAACTACATTGTTCCAATATAAAATACTACAAAATCTTTTTGATTCAATAACATTAAAAATATTTTTAAAAGTCATTAAAAGTTCATCAAGGATTAAACAATACAAAGTATATATACACATTTTTATTCAACATTTTATCTCTAACGATAAAAAACTTTATGATCTTTAATGCAAAAATGTTAAATAAAAACAATGAATTAAAAACATAATTTTCCTTGAATTTCTTATTTGAAAATATAATTTGACTATTAAAATATCCTTATCAAAATATTTTAGTCAATTTAAAGTAAAACTTCCATTATTTCAAAAATTAATTTATATGTTTATTAAGGAGTTTGCTGTTATGGACTCTTAACGTAAGTCCTTGCACATGGTAGTAAATCTCCTTTAGGTTTATTTTTATAATTGATTGTTGTTTTAAAAATGATGTAGGTGCCATAATTTCAGCTACATTAATTAAGTACTATTCTAATATTCACTATCATAATATACATAATTGGAATTACAAAATACTATGAAACTTACCAATATAAAAATCCCAAATACATTACAAACAGAGTATTTTAAGGAAGCAGTGCTCAATTTCATGGTAGAAGTTAGCAAAATAAGGAAGGACTTCCTATACCATGACATAATTTAAAATTCATTTGGGTGTTAATATATTTTATTTTACATAAAGTATCTTAAAGGTCAACATTCTACCATCTTAGTTTTTCCAATGACCCTGATTGGTAGGACATTCTGAATGATACTACTCAAGCAGCACCCTAAGAAGCCAGAATATGAACTGCATGCAGGCAGGACTTTTATTCACAGCTATCCTGCAGCACCCAACAACAGTGTCCACTGCACTGTAGGTCCTATGTAATAAACATCTGTTATTTGAATAAATGAGTAGGCCATTAACTCTTTAATTGAGCCACGATGCACAAGAACACTCATAGCTTACATTCACTACTAATGCAAAATTCTACTGAACCTTAACTACAGATCTCAACAGTAAGAAACAAAATGAAGCTTGAGCAGAATTTTATAGCAACCATCATATATAACAATCCAATCATTTTTTAAAATTAGCCTCATACCCAGGAAGCAAGTTCTTCAGGATGTTTATGTTCACTAAGGAATTTGTTTTTATAGACTCTAATATATAATCATCATAAGCTAAGTTCCCTGAGTAGAAATTGATAGTCAAGAAATCCATTGTATTATAACAAATGAGCCAAGGTCTACTTGGCTCATTTCAAACTATGTTAGCCCTACTTGAGCTATTTGAAAATATTAATCGAAGTTCAAATAAATAGCTCCTAGATAGCCTTAAGAAGTGAAAATTTGTCAAGGGAAGGTTGCAACTTAAAAAAGGCAACTACTTAGAAATTCCTATTCTGACATATCTTTCTGTATTTTGTATCATTTTATTAAGTTAATCTAAGACTGACAATTTTTTAAAACTAGAAAATAGAAAAGTCAGAGAAAAATCTTTACAGGTCATCTAGCAACCATGGAAAGTACAAAATTAAAAAAAAAACCCATAAAGCAGATATGACTTATTTTTCTACTAGACCTTTCTAGTACACTATTATAAAGTAACAATTTCAGCAGTTTTCAATGTACTATACAGAAATCAACTTAATATTTAATACAAAGTAAAAGTTTAAATGTTTTCAAATAATTTTCCTAACAAGAACAAATCCTCAGTATTAGTAAAACAGACTTTAACTAAACTCAACAATCACTGAAAACTCCCTTTCATAATCCCATTAATTACTGTAGCTTATTTAACAATTTTCTTGATAAATGAGTTTACATTATAGATGAAAAACTTGTATTCATGGTAAAATGTGTTTCTTACTAAGCTAGAACAGACATGAATGAATTAATGTCTATGGCATAAAAATATTCTGAAGAAATCTATGAATCTATGAATGGAATATCTACAATACATACTAGCAGAGCTAATTATAGGCCCAAATTAACTAAAATTCCCTTAAGACAAACACAATAATGATGAACACTTACTTTTTAATTTCCTCTTCTACTACATTAACTCCATCTTTTTGAGGATTGAGAAATTTATTGGTGGCACTGCCAAAGTCACAAAGTACATAGTTTCCACTGTCATTCAACAAAATATTTTCTACCTTAAGAAGAAAATCAATTAATTAGTACTATTTTCAAACTGAAAGTTATCTTTTTACAACCATGATCTTACACAATAAGCACTGAAAAATTTGTGACATATATACACAAATATACATATCATATACATACTATATACATGTCACCTCACATTATAAGGAAGGTCAAATGAACCAGACCAAAAATATACTCTACTAACTCCACTGATTCTCTTAGTAAAAACAGAGCAGCATTTCTCTAATCCCAGGATGATTCATTCCTATAGGGAATGAAAAACCCCAAATCCTCTATGAAAGTGTTTCAGTGAAAGGGAACCTGTAGCAGTCAGTCTATACTATACCTCCATCTTTCTCCATTTCTGACACTTCATTTTATCTATAGACAAGTAATAGCAAATACCATTAAAATTCTACCTCTGGCTCCTAATACCATTTTTATCTAAAATACTAGACTGAAAAACAAAGACTTGACTTAATGTCTTAATTTGGAGATTAGAGTTTCAGTAACTTAAGTAAACAAATTCATGCAGTTTCTAGAACAAGAGAGTGTAGATTCATAAGTCAACTCTGATACTCACTAGTATGCATACCTTTGGACAATTTGTTTAACCACTCTATGCTTTAGTTTCCATATCTACGTAGGGAAGCTAATATCTACTATTGTAAAAATTAAGTTAATTAAAACATATAGAATCTTAGAACAGTGCCTGGAATAAGGTAAGCACTAAATAAATGATACTATTTTTATTACATTTTTCCACTATATATATATATGTATGTATATATATGTTTGCTTAAATTTATACATATAAGAAAAACTAAGCATATACAATATGACCTATACAAAATTATGTATTTTTAAGTAAGACTTAGCTAAAAATATCTACATGAAAACAGTTAATGATTTTTAGTAATTTTTAATCATCTAAAAAAGTCATACCAAATTATCAGGGAAATGTTAAGAGTTGCATACTCAAAAGAACTGAAATAAATTGAAATAGTGGTTTTTCAAATTAAGGGACAGAGGTCTGCAGTCATGTATTTCAACCTTATCTAACTTGTATGTATCCCTGTACGGGAGCGTTCCCCGGATGGTGTTTTCATAGTTACAACCTATACTTGAAGTAAGATCTTCTGTTCTATTATACCTTAAAGAGTGTTTTATTATCACCTTTCAAAAATTTTGTGTAATTGGTCAGAAATAAGGTTCATTCATTCATTAAATATTAATCATTGAGAACACACTATATGTACCAGGAACTGTTCTAAATGCTTGGATATGTCAATAAAAAAGAGAAAAATCCTCCTCCACTTGGAGCTTGTATTTTAGTGGGAGAGAAAGAAACAAAATAAACAATAGGCATAATACATATGCAAATTATATAGTATCTTAGATGATGACAAGTGATAATAAAAGGTAGAGCAAGCAGAAAACAGAATGTTAGGTTGTAGTTATAAATAAGGCAGTACAACACAGATCTCACTAAGAATGTGAATCTGCATAGACTTGAAGGCGGGGGAAAGGTTAGCCATGGGATATCTGTGCATCAAGAATTTCATGAAAGAGTAATTTTTGTAGTCTTTGCATTTGAGGATATCAAGGCATTTGTAGTTTTTTGTTGTGGTTGTTATCCTTGGTTTTTTAAATCCTTACCCAAGGATATATTAATTCATTTTAGAGAGAAAGAAAGTGGGGAGAGAGAGACAAAGAGAAAGAAAGAGAGAAAAACATCGATTAGTTTGTATTCCATTAGCACTCTGAATGGGGATCCAACCTGCAACCTAGGTATGTGCTCTGACCAGGAATGGAACCTGCACCCCTTGGGTGCACAAGACAATGCTCCAATCAACTGAGCACCCAGCTAGAGTAACTACACCTATAGTTTTACAGGATATATGTACTGATATGTCTAGCAATATGATACCAGTAATGTTTAATTCCTTTTGGGACTTTCTTCAAAGTAACAAATGGGTTATCATATATTCAGAGTACGTAAAAGGTAAGGTAAACTGATCTTACAACTAATCACCACCAAATTCTACAGCCAATCTTTAGATGGCCTCAAGAAATGCAGCAAGGGACAGAGACCAAAGTCAATGCTGGTAACAAAAAACTGGATTAGATGAAAATAGCCAAAGAAAATGTTAACTTGGAAGTTTAAAATGTATTAATCCATAAGTAGTCTACAGTTCCTACCTTCAGATCCCGATGAATTATTGGAGTCTGGCACTGATGCAACCTCGCAACAGCTTCACAGGTGTCACAGAATATCTGTAGCACTTCTGGTTCCGTAAAACCTGTCTGCAACTTCTTGTTCATCTGATTCACCACCTGCCCAGCTAACCAGAAAAGTAATTTTGAGAGGACATACGTTTAATAAATGCAGTCTTATCATAAAGAAATTACTTTGAATAAATGCAGTCTATCCCAAGAAATTAAGAAATGCATTTATGGTCTCAGGTGTTAGGAAATGTTTTTTTCATAATTACCCTGTAAGAATGCTTATTACACTAGAAAGATTAATTCAGTGAAATACATTTTTTTTCACATTTTACATGTCCAAAATGAGAAAATCTTAGATGATACCCTGCTAATGCTATTGCCGTTTTTTAAATATTTTAATATCTATGAAATCAGAGTGTACCTTATAATTGACAGCATCATAGAGTTGTTAAATGTTTATTCCTTTCTATGCTAGTTATTGGGTAAACGATAAGCCAAAAAAAGTTTTTATTATCATGGAATTTAGCCTTAAGGCAGAGATAAACATTAAACACTCCCACATATAAATGTGTATCATAATTAAGTATATTAAGAATAATAGGAGCAAAACATATATTTAAATTGGTGAAGGAGAATGTGGAAGAGAGGGTATCAGACAAGGCCAGTCTAAGGAAGTAATATTTATGTTGAGAATGAAGGATAGGCAGGAATCAACTTGGAAGAGATCTGGAACAAGACCTAATGACAGGGAGTGGCAATTACAGAGGACTCCAGTTTAGGAAAGAGCTTAACAACTTAAAATATCTTAAAGAAAATCAATGTGTACTTGGTCTAGAAAGCAGAGAAGAGAGTTAAGTGAGATGAGACTGACAAGACAGCAATCAGAAATAATTCACATTTTAACTTAAGAACTAGTAAGTAAATAAATAAATAAATAACCAAGGAAACTTCCTGATCTAACTCTTTTTTTTTTAAGATTTTATTTATTATTTTTTAGAGAGAGGGAAAGGGTCAGAGGCAGAGAGGGAGAGAAGCATCAATGTATGGTTGCCTTTCACCTGTCTCCAGCTAGGGATCTGGCTGGAGACCTGGCTTGCAACCTGGTTATGTGCCCTGGATGGAAATTGAACTAGCGACCTTTGGGTTTGCAGGCCAGCACCTTATCCTCCGGCACCTTATCCACTGTGCTACCAGCCAGGGCCTGATCTAACTTTTTAAACAAATCCTTGATTGGGGGAAAAGGAAATCACAAGAGTGGAAATGGAGAGATGGGTTTAATACTCTAAACTAGGTAAGGGGTAATGGGCAGAGTAACTTACTACAATCAAACAGCCACACAAAAGCTCTGAGAAGATTATTATGCAACAATATACTACAGTAATTAACAGTCTAACAATAACAATTCTCAAATATTAAAAAGTTAGCAACTGTTAATTTTAAGAATACAAGTAAATATGTGACTCATTCAAAAACTATTCTAATAAAAATCAAGTTTGAGAATTTAAGAACACAAGCTTATGTTAACTTACTTTCAACAAGGCTGAATAAATGAATGTTCGCTGCTCTGAAATCTGTAAGAAGGTGCATACACACCTTTCTTTTATTATTACTGTCTAAACAGCATTTTCATGTATTTTCTGAAGTGGTCGGTTTTTCTTAGAATTTTAAATCAAAAAGAACATGAAACTCTCAGAAAACTGAGGTCCATTTGGCTGTAATTTGTTCAGGGCATCTCCTTAAAGGAAAGCCCTTGATGAGACAGCAGTTTCCTTCATCCTCTTGTCAGATACCCTGACCCACTTTGACCCAAAATTAAATAAGATAAAAAATGCTTTCTTTGTAGTCATTAACATTACTGATAAATACCATTTGAAAGCTAAAGAAATCAAAACTTAAAACTCTTCTAAATATTCAATGTTGTAATGAGGACCATAAATTTTAAACAAATCTTAACCCTCTTTCTTCCATTCAGATATCTTTGAGCTAGAAACCTTGACTCACAAATTTAGGTTCCCCAAAAAAGCTGAAAGCTATTATTTGCGCTGCATTTTAAATGTAGACACAAAAATGATTTTATTATTCAAAATCAAACTCTTCTGAAAATTACATTAAACTAAGGCTATTCTAATGAAAAGATTTAAAATACATTCTGAAGGTCTTTTAAAACAAAATGCATATGGCTCTCAAATCTTTCCACATTTTTCAAATAGGTATCATCTAAACCAAAGCTTTTAAAAGTATACACAACCAATTTCATCTCTAAAAAGTCAGCATTTTCCTAACCTCTTAATTAAAGTGGTGTTCCATAACCTTCCTTTCTCATTACACAACAGGCTAAGGCAGAAGTGACCCTCACATTCTCCACTTAACCTCCTGTGTTTCTACCATCCCCAGAAGACCCACTGCAAGTGAGCCAGTCCAGCCAAAATGAGCAGTGTCATCCCACCAAGCTCAGTCTAGAACAACTGACCCATTGATATACAATCAGCAAATGGTAATCATACCTGTTTTATGTTATTGAGTTTTTAATGTTTTATTATTAAGCAAAAGCTAACAGTAAGAATTTCTGTAGCACACCTCCTAGGAATAAAACCTCTTTCCATAAAATAATACAGATATACTCAAAATATCAACTATGATTTCTGAAAGTTTGGAACCTAAAACACATAATCTCTCTTTAACCTACAAATTAGAACATTACCAAATTAGGCAGTCCCACACCATGAACCTGCAGAGATCTAACATTAGACAAAAAATGACTATAAACATTTGGTACTTGAAACCATAGTAAGGCATTAGCTATTTAACAAATTCTTCTACTTCCTAGATAGTCTTATCTCTACGTAATCAAAACCAATTGATTACTAAAGTACCTTCATTCTTCAACAACTTTAAGTAAATCTATTAGCGTTTTGAGAGGAAGTAAGAAGATAGCATTTATTAGCCATTCTCTACCCTTCCAACCCACTGGGAACTTCTCTTACTGATTTATCTGAGAAAAGAAACTGAGCATGCTCTATTCAGATACTCTGGATTCCTTCTTTTACAATACAATTGTCCACGGAGAGGTACATTCTGATCTGTTAATACATACATCAGGTGAAACATTAAAATAAATTTATAATGAAGGTGGCATTATAGCAAATACAAAAAATTTCAGAAATAACAAAAATGCAACAAGATAAAAATCTGTCTTAAAAACTGTAATTAATTATCTGTAGAAAACAAAATATCTACACCTAGAACAAGAGCAAGATGTATTTTAACAAAGAACAACAACATGAAGAGAATAAGAAAGAGTTCTTGGAAATTAAAAATAACATGAAAAAACACAAATTTCTACAGAGGAACTGAAAGATAAAGGAATGCTCTCAACACGGAATAAGGAGAAGAAAAAGAAAAAAAAAATCAGGATCAATCTATCCAGGAAGATCAATATCCTAAAAATTAAAAATCCAAAAGGAAAGAACAAAGAAAACAAAAAGAGAAAAACTGAGTGCTCGGGAAAGAAAAAAGAAAAACACCAAAATCACCCATAACGAAAGCACATATATCTTGAAATTTTAGAATGCTGGAGATAAAGGAAGAGAAAACGCATCCATGGGGGGGATATATATATATATATATATATATATATATATATATATACACACACACACACACACAGACATACATACATATATATATACACACACACACATACATGCATAAAAATATATATATGTGTGTGTGTGTGTGTATATATACAGATATAAAAAAATTGAGGAATCATAATGCATCTAACTTCTAGGGAAAAAGAAAAACAAAATAATGCCACCAAAATCACATCTAACCTGTAACTATCTAGTCAAGTCAACAAATAAATACAGATGTAGAATAAAATTTTTTTATTTATGGTAGGTTTCAAAACATTTTTTTCCATAAATCCATTATCAGAAAGCTACTAAACAATGTGCTCTACCAAGGTAGTAATAAAAACAAGTGGGAGGCATGAATAGAAAGGGGTCTAAGGCAGGAGGGAGGCAAAGGGAATTCCCAGAATGACAGCTAAATACTGTTCAAAATTGAACCCAACTAAGTCTTCCAAAAGGATGTTTCCAAGGGGAAAAAAGTAAACCTGACACAACATTAAAATATTTAAATGTATTGCATCAAGATTTACACTGGAGAATGTGAAGCTAATATACTAATATGCATAAAGAAAATTAAGCAAATGAAAATTGGCACAATTATTAACTGCAAGGTAAGTAAAAAGAGTGTAAGAAAGAAAATGCAATTGCAGAAAAGTCCTCCTCATCTTTTCTTGGAGATATTATGTAAAACATAAAAACAGAAAATGAGTACCACCGAACTTTCAAGAGCCCAGAATTACATATGTGCCCTGATTTTCTAAGTTCCTTCTTTTTCTTTCATACTCTAAAGATTTCATGGAAACTACCAATTCTTCTCTGTATAATGCAGTATAAAAATATGGTAGTAAATATAAGAAACATCTTAAGGATTTTGATATGACTTAGCCATAGGTTAACAGGTCTATTATTTGACTTTTTTAAATATACAAATAAAAAACTTTGATCAAAATAAAAATTTCATGTAAAACAAAACATATTGATTCAAACCAGATTTTAAAAGTTATTCAGTTTTAAAAGCAAAAGAACACCTTCCTTAAAACAAATTGCCCCCTAAAAATTGGAAGTTCATTTGGTTCCCCTTTTAAAATGTCTCCTGGATGACAAATAATTAAATTCATCCATACTTATAATTATACCCAATTCAATTATCTTTAATCCAACTAAGAATTAGAACCAAAAATGTTAGAATTCAAAAAAGTGATGTAGAAAAAAATCTGTATCTTCCCCTTAAAAAGATCACAATGCTTCACTCACGGTAAGATGAGATATGTGTAAGGGAAAATATCTAACTTTTAATATTCTATATGAAAATAAGTTACAAATACGTCACAATAGATATTGTAATATTAATCAGTTCAGTTCCCTCGGTCCTCCCTCCTTACAAGACTGCAGTAAATGAGACCATATTTTCTCTATCACCACTATCATCATCTTTCTCCTCCAGCATTCAGGAAATGACAAGAGTTTCCGGTATCATAAATAACCATCATAACTGTCTTAAAAGAATCTAAAGATAAACCAGGGCTCCCTGGAGCCCAAATTGCAAGATAACAGTCTAATTATTTTTAAGTCTGCAAGAAATAGGTTTCTTGCCCCCTCCACATATTAAAGTAAAAAATGTGTCAGGGATTTTTTTTTAGTTATCATTACTCTTAAGGTGCACTATACAATAATTATTTTGTCAAAAAGTACCGTATTAGGTCCAAGTAAAATGCAGTTTTCTATCTTCTGATATTTACAAAAAATAACACAAACTTATAAAAATTATAGATCTACATATCATCCAAATTTATTATATTAAATGTTGAAAAGTAACATGGTAGAATGATGGGAAAACTGTTCTAACACTAATATTAATATATTATGCTCTTCTTGGTTGGATTCTAAAAGAACTATACTGGAAGCATGAAGTGTAAGTGCTCTTTACCTGCTTAGATTCTGTATTTTAAACCCAATAGCATGTTTCCATTTACCTGGTCATATCATCACTGCAGCAACTATTACTAGGTTTTAAATATTTTTTAACAGCTTGGGTTTCCATTTTTCAAAGATTTTATTTATTTTTAGAGAGAGGGGAAGGGAGGGAAACAATGAGAGGAACACTGATGTGTGAGAGAAATATTGATAGGTTGCCTCTTGCACACCCCCAAGCAGGGACCTGATCCACAACCCAGGCATGTGCCCTGACTGGAAACTGAACCAGCAACCTTTCAGTCTGCAGGATGATGCCCAATCCACACAGCCACACCAGTTAGGGTGATTTTAAATACTTTCAATGCAATCCTTAATAGCACAAATAATTAAAGCAATAACTGCCTACAATAAGGTGACACCTAGTAACCCACTGTAAAGTCATTTTTTTAGTATGAAACAAATGTAGGAAAAAACACTTACCTCGACAATATTCCATTAAGATAAGCACTTCCCATACATTATCACTAATTGAATTAATAGCACAGTCCAGATAACCCACAATATTTTTGTGACCAGATAGCTCTTTCTGTAAAAAAACAGAATTTTAAGAATTGGAAAAATATACATTTTAAATCTCTATCATTAGTAATGGTTTAAAGTCTCAATTAATGTACCTAGAGAATTTCAAAAATTAAAACTTAGGCATGAGTATGGAATCTGACACATTTCAAAAGGTTTCTCTAGTTCCAGTGCAAAGTACTTAACATGTGACTGTCATTTTCTGACAAATATTCAATGAATATTTTTTAAAAATTCAATCAAAAAGACAGATCACCAAAAAGTAATAGTCCTCAAAAGTGAATGGGCAAGATAGTCCTAAGGGGCTCAAAGACAAAAATATCAGAATTTTTGCTATATTTATTTCTATCTAAAAACAATAATAATTAAGCTCTAATACAGAGGCTGGCAAATGTAGGTTTACAGTTGTGAGTATAGAAAATGTAAAGTTTATTCTTGTATTATTACTCATTAATTATTGTATTTTTCATACAGACTGTAAACATAGTTTGGTCTACCCCTGTATTTAAGAAATAACAATTATACTCATTTGCTTATTTCACATGCAACATATTGCAATTAATGTGTATCTAGTTAAGTCAATTTTTAATTAATAATGTAAAAAATAAACACATAACCCTGGCTGGTAGCACAGTGGTTAAGGCACCAGCCTGTGAACCCAAAGGTCGCAGGTTCAATTCCCCAGCCAGGGCACATAACCAGGTTGCAAACCAGGTCTCCAGTCAGGTCTGTGGCTGGAGGCAGGTGAAACGCAACCATACATTGATGTCTGTCTCCCTCTCTGCCTCTCTCCCATCCCCTCTTTCTAAAAATAATGAAATAAAAATCTTTAAAAAAAATAAAATAAACACATGACCTAAAAAGACTTCCATAAGGAATCCATAAAGATAATGCTAATAATACAAATACAAGGAAATAATGAGAAAATGGGAAATCTGACACTTTTGGCTCATACTAAGAGGTAATCATCCACATAAACAGATTTAAAACAATCATGATTTAGATTTACCTAGAAATTAAAAAACAACTATCAAGTATACCACTTTAAATTTACATCCACTATCATTAATAATAAACTTAGTTTTAATTCTGTAATGTCATTTGAGATATCTGCAATGGCAGCTGAACATGTCACTAATTCATAAATAAATATACATAATGGGAGATGGGTCATCAATAAAAGTTGGAAGACCACTGCTCTAAAGAGTTAATCTCCCTAAAATAACTTGTTCAAAAGTGTAAGATTTGAGTGTTGCTATCTACCATTGATAGTGATAATACAAGAGGGAATCCAAAAAAAGGAATTTATTTATAAGAATTGGTGTATTTATTTTTACATGTTTAACCTTCAGCCACCGTTAAAGTATTCTCCAACTGATGCAACACACCCATTGGGACATTTTATCCACTGCTCAAAACAGTTTTTGAACTCTCTACTTGAATGCATTTTAGTGCTTCTGAATTTTTTTGCTTCACCTCTTCCACATGAGCAAAACAGTTTCCTTCGAGGGCTTTTTTCATCAAGGAAGTGAGAGATCAGATGAATAGGGAAGGTGGGGCATGGGGGTCATGCCATTTTTGGTCAAAAACGAGTGTCCGCTCAGCATAATATGGGCAGGGGTGCTGGCAAATCACCCATTATGAAACAGACAAACACACTGAAAGAGTTTTCAAAAAATTCACTGATGCCAAAAACAGCCCTTCATAACTCCTCCTGAGACACTGACAAAGATGGATTCCTGCATGGCTCACCTAGCAGGAGAAGCCTGCACTACAAGGTGCCCACCCTCCAGAAAATAAGATAATTCTAGTTTTTGGGGGAATCCCACCTTGTATTTTATATCTCTAAATTATACATATTCTACTGAAGAGAAGAACTATGGCACAACAATACCTTATCTGGGCTTAAGTTAGAGCACTTAGTCCAAGATTTCCCCATTACCTTGGGGTAAATCTTTTTACTCTTTTGGCTTATAGCCTTACCTCAAAATAAGCAAGTCTCAAACCTAAGGGTTAACAACAAAAGTAGAATTCAGACAAGTCAGAACATATAAATGTACCTATCATCAAACAAAAAGGGTCAAATTAGGCATGATGATAAAAGACCTTGTAAAAAATAAGAAATCCCCCTCTTAGCACTTGGATATTAATAACAAGTATGGGACAACAAGGATGTGGAAAAACTGGAACACTCGTATATAAATGTCTAACCACTGTTGCTGTACACCTGAAAATAATATAATATAGGTCAACTATAATTGAAAATTTTTAAATAAATGTTTTAAAAACTGGAAAATTCTTACATTGCTGGTGTAACTATAAAATGATTCAGCTGCTGTAGGAAAAAAAAAAAAAACTGGTTCAATGGTTCCTTAAAATTTTAAGCACAAAACTGAGTACCAGCCTATAGACCAAAGGGTCACCTGTTCAATTCCCAGTCAGGGTACACTCCTGGGTTGCAAGCCAGGTCCCCAGTTGGAGACGTATAAGAAGCAACCATACATTGACGTTTCTGTCCCTTTTTCTCCCTTCTTTCCCCTTTCTCTAAAAATAAGTAAATATTAAAAAAAAAAAAAAAAAAAAAAAAACATTTAAACACAGATTTGCCATGTGACTC
Source organism: Noctilio leporinus (assembly GCA_004026585.1). Lineage (NCBI taxonomy): Eukaryota > Metazoa > Chordata > Mammalia > Chiroptera > Noctilionidae > Noctilio > Noctilio leporinus. Next base: position 330,614 of record PVIW01000841.1, read on the forward strand.
GGCAATTCCACTCCCAGACATATACCCAATAGAATTGAAAACAGGTACTCAAACAAAAACATGTATACACATATTGATATGCAGCCCTATTCACAAAGGTAGAAACAACCCAAATGTTCATCAATATTTTTTTAAATCCAACAACAGATGAACAGATGAACAAATGTGATACACACTCACATATATATATATATTATTCAGACATAAAAAGGAATAACATACATGCTACAACATCAGTAAACCTCAAAAACATGCTATGTGAGAGAAGCTAGATACAAAAGGTCACATACTACATGACTCCCTTTACATGAAATATTCAGAAAAGATAAATCCACTGAGACATAAGGTAGACAGGTGGCTGTCATCAGCTAAATCAAGAAGAAAACGGAATACAACTGCTTAGTGGAGAAGAGCATTTCATTCTGAAGTGATAAAAATATTTTAGAACTAGATCAAGGTGATGGTTACAAAAACATTGTGAATATACTAAATGTCACTGAATTGTTCACCTTAAAATAGTTAATTTCATATTATTGAGAATAACACCTCAATCACAAAATTCTAAGTGTATGTGTACACATGAGCGTGTGTGTATTTGCACTTGACAAACAGTAGACTAGGAGGAAGAAGAGAACAGCACAAAAGAGGGTAGGAGGAGGGCAAACAGGACAACAATAACAAGAAGCCATTGGAACATTAAGAATAAGCAACCCTAGAAGAAAAGGAATTTTTACATTATAATTTCTTTTAATGTTTAGTTAATTGAATTACTGAAATTTTCTTTAATGGACTATTAAAATACTTTCATTTTTCCTAATATTATCTAGTTTTAAAGATTTTATTTATTTTGAGAGAGGGGAAAAGGGAGGGAGAAAGAGAGAAACATCAATGTGAGAAACACTGATCAGCTAGCTGCCTCTTGCATGTCCCCAACTGAGGACCTGGCCCTCAACTCAGGCATGTGCCCAGACAGGAAATCAAACCAGCAAACCTTTTGGTTTACAGGCCAGCACTCAATCCATTGAGCCATACCAGCCAGGGCCTAATATTTAAAAAGAATGTTTCTTTTGCTAAAATACACCTTATATATCACATAGTACACACACATACACATACACACACACACACACAAACTGAACAACTTCATAGCATGATTTAAATTTTAAAAAAGCAAAATTGATTTTTGTCTATGAATATAAACACATACTGTGAATATACTGAACACTTAGGTAACTGGTAAATACCAAACTCAGGACAGCGGTTTCTTTTCAGATAGTTTTCCAAGTTAATTTAATAATGTTCAAAGGCTTTCTACATGTGCATAAAGCTTAAAATGCAGCATGCCTAAAAGCTGGTTAATGTCATTGTGCAAAACCAAAAGATAATACACCAATTTTTTAAACTTAAGTACTCTTTCACTTACCATAATTTTAATTTCCCTTTTACAAATGTTGAGGTCTGCTAAGTTATTGACATACATTCGCTTCAATGCATGACGGGCTCCACCATGAGTCCGCACCAGGAAAACTGTGGAAAATCCACCTAGAAGGACAAGTACCAATTAATTAAAAGGAATCAGCAACTACAGCCAAAATTATGTTGGCCAAAATGTCCATTTAGTTTTTTCTATAAAATAAAAGACATTTTTCATTTTCACTAGTAACTATTGAATTGGATATTTAGAGTATGTCAACTATCTCCCATGTGGCATAACACTGATCATTCTCAATTAATGTCTCAATTTGATCACTATCAACTTCAACTGGTCTACCAAAGCATGGAGCATTATTCATCCGGAAACTCTGCAAGCCACTTGCAACGCATTCAATCAATCTCAGCACCTTCTCCATATGCACAAATCTTTTTTTTTTTGGCATTTCAGTTGTGTTTTTACCTTTCTTGAAATAATAAGGCACAATATGCCAAAAATGTTGCATATTTCCTTCCATCTTCAATATTAATGGCTCTACAAAAATTCACCAATTTTGATAACTTTTTTTAAATGTACAGTATGACAGTCATAATACAAATCTAACAAAATTGTTTTGAATGAAGTTAAAGACAAGTAGTGCTTCTAGAACCATCTTACAGAAAATACCAAAGAAATTTTTGGCCAGCCCAAAAAGGTCACTGAGGACCATAATCTCAAAAGGAAATAAACTGACTGTACCCAAAACAAAAATAAGAATTATCAGCAAGCAACATTAAACTAAAACCCAGGACACTGGCTTCCTGTGCCATGATGAAGTGGCACTTAGATAACATGCTTCTTCTCAAATAAATATGGATGTATTTTTTAAAGGTTAAAATACCATATTTTCACTTTGCATATAAATTCCTTTTATGTATTATGTGGAAAATGTTACACAGAAATTAATATTATAGTTTGGCATATACTAATGATTGCCTATCCATCAATCTCTGCCACTTCTATGATAACAAAACACTGACGTTATTTAGGATGAGACACCAACGGAATTTACTGGGTGGGCTCCTCCTTCAGTTCCAGGGGATGAACCAATATTATTCTGAGGTGATGATGGGAATCCTATTTCCTCATGTCAGTAACTAACTTAGGGCTGGGTATAGAACCAGTTTTACTGCATGGGACATAAGAGAAAGTCTGTTGACGGCTGCAGGGAAAAATTTTCTACCCAGATAAAGAGAGACTTATGGAAAAGGTCCTGTTTGTCCTTCCAGCTTTTCGATTTTATTGTATAAGAATATGATGTTTAGACCTATGCCAATATCTGTGGCCATGATGGGGAAAAAATAATTAAAGAAAAAATAATACAATTAGAATACTGAATTAGATCATTCTAGAACCACCTCCTTCTTGAACTCTTATATGAGATGATAAGTGTCCTCATTAGCATTTACATCACAGTTATTCAGACAATCTGTTAACTGCAACTGACAAAGTATTGTATCTGAAATACAGCACTAGATATCCTAAATAACAATTATTTCTGACACATCTCAACAAAGATTTCCACCTAAAGTTTTAAAAACTCATCTTGGCACATAATATTTATAGTTAAATAAGTTTGAAACAAAAAGTAGTATATCACTTTTATTAATTTGTTAACTCTTATAAAGAAGTATCCTGACAATGCTAAGTCAAAACAGTCCAAGAAAACATTAACTATAAACATTCCCTATAAACAATGGAAAAAACAACTCTGGAGATGTTCCTTATCAATAGAAAATCATTCCAGATTCGCCAAATCCTCCAAATGCAATTATAAGAAACTACACAACTACTACCCTGTAGATTTTGATTTCCATGATAATTTATATAGGAAAAACCAAATCAACCAGGAAAGACAAAGATGTTTGGGAAGGTACTTTAAAAGTAAAACCCCTAATAAGGCAGTACATTTCTTTAAAAGAAGTTCACTTAGCATTCATTTCAGATGCATACATTAACAAATTAGTAGCACTAATAAAGTGTTAAACTACACTTTTTATTTGATTAAAATTTATTTTATTTAAAAATTTTAAGAAAAATGCTAAAAGTTAAAATAAATCTAGATATAGTGGTGGTATAAATATCTATGTAAGTCATTTAAATAGCATTTGTTCTAAAACATTTATCTAGAAAGTCCCTTAGAACAATGCTTCTCAATTGTTAACTAAGCATCAGCATAGCTGCAATTCTGATGGGCTATATAGTATGTATGTGTGAGAATTTATCTTAAATAGCTTCCAGGTTCTGACTCCAAGTATGAATCAAAGTCTCAGAGAAACCCTAGTATATATACATAATGCTAAAATCCCATCATTTGTTCGCCCTGACTTGTGGCACAGTGGATAAGGTACTGGCCTACCTACAAACCCAAAGGTCACTGGTTTAATTCCCAGCCAGAGCACACAACCAGGTTGCAAGCCAGGTCTCCAGCCAGGTCCTTAGCTGGAGGCAGGTGAAAGAAAGGTAAACATACATTGATGTCTCTTTCCTTCTCTGCCTCTGTCCCTTCCTTGCTCTCTAAAAATAATAAAGTCTTTAAATAAATAAAATCCCACTATTTGTTATATCCTACTCTGTATATGTTCTTATAAGTACATAATAATGTAAGTTCCTTATTAAATGAGGAGTGAGAGAAAATCCTCAGTGTGATTGATATACAACTTATGTAGCCACTGAATCAAAGTTCCTAGAGAAGCCATGGATCCTACATATCCATTCTTTTTTTTTTTTTTTTTTTTTAAGATTTTTATTATTTCTAGAGAGAGGAGAAAGGAGAAAGGCAGACAGAGAGACATCAATGTATGGTTGCCCTTCACCTGCCTCCAGCTACAGACCTGGCTGGAGACGTGGCTTGCAACCTAGTTAAGTGCCTTGGTTGGGGAATCGAACCAGCCACCTTTGGGTTCGCAGGCCGGTATCCACTGTGCCACCAGCCAGGGCCTTACATATCCATTCTTAATCACCTACCAAGCAAAGTATAATTTTATACCTATGAATTACAAAAACTAGGGAAAAAATATTCACCAATTCTTCTAATTTTTAAAACCCATTTTTAAGTTAAGGTTTTCTAATTCCACTAATAATAAATTAAAAACAGACCTGGCCCAATGTTAATTATTGTACATAGAAATAATGTGTTCATCATGGGCAACAGGTGGGATTGACTTTGGGGGGAATGGGTGGGTGGGGAGGGGGACAGAGGGGAGCAAAAAGGGGATGGATGTAATACAACAACAATAAAATTTTTAAAAAAATAGAGTGGAGTAGGATGAGAGATGGGTAAAAAAAAAAAAAAAAGAAAGAAAGAATGTGTTCATCAACTATGATTTATACCTAAACACTTTAAATAACGGTCATTGATGGAGCCTGCTTTGAGAATGAAATGGCATCATTTGTTTATATTTTTTGAAATACCATGTTTTCCAGAATTTTCTGATTAAGTATTAGTTAGCTAATATTATTTATCTGAAGAATGCATTTAGCGGGAGGTAACTAGTTAAGGCATTTTAGTAATCCAAGAGCAGAATATCATCTGCTGGCCACCAATCCATACCCCTCAAATTCCTCATCAGATTTTTTTCCTCATAGAAGTCTCTCATGAGCAACCTAATTCATGCCCATCACCTCCTCTGGCACCCATATTTATAGTTTTCACTGTATTATTATGTATGTAGTTCGATTCTCAACTCATTTCTTATATAAATCAAAAGACTACTGGCAGTAACCACAAATGCCACTTACTATATATTTCTATGTCCAATTAAATATACTATAGTTCAAGCATGTGAACTATAGTATATTTATGCTAATTTTATAACTCTAAATATGAGATTATAAAAGTATTATAAAGCATTCAGAATGTTCTCAAAATGCCAGCAAAGAACAGTGACAGAGGATTGGTCTGATAGAAAAGAAAAATAATGTATATTTATAAAAGTTACTATGAAAAAGAAAACAAATGGCAACTTGTATAATCAGTAGATCATAAACTATAGGCATTCCTTATTATCCTTGTGCACATTTCTGGAGAGCAATGACTGTCCCGCCCCTGGGTTTTTCCAGACAGAACTTGCATTAAAAGTGTGAACTAATTCCTACATGATAAATCTTACCTCTCTTTGCCCATCACATAGAAGAAGTATTCAGATTAAAATGAAGGAGTGGCTTTAAACCAACCTAAATTTACTTCATTAGTAGTATTAAAATAATAATAATATAGCTTGCACCTGACTGAATACCACCCTGGAAAGCACTGCTCTGTCCTTAGCAACCATGTTGAACATAAAACATATACTTCCACAGACTAACATTTCTTCCTGATAATAAGCCATTATTTATTTCTCCTATTGAACTGTTATTTTTCCATTCCTTAATTTGTTTTGTTTTGTTTTTATTGATGGTACACACACACACACACACACACACACACATTCCTCCTTGTATTTGTTCAGAAAAATAACATGAAATGTTACTTCATATATGGTAGCTATTATAATTACTACTACTGGTATTACTACTAAGCTATTTTTTTAATTTTTAATATTCGAGAGAGGGAATGGAGGGAGAGAAACATCACCCAGTCGCCCTCCATACGAGCTTGACCTGAGACTCAACTCACAACCCAGGCAAGTGCCCCTAACAAGGAACAGAACCAGCAAACCCCCAGCTTTCAGGATGGTGTTCAACTGAGCCACACTAGCCAGGGCTACGCTGCTGTTATTAATACTACTCCAACTTATGAAGGTTAGGCTACACATTTTATTTTTCCCACGGAGTACCTTTTATTAGTAGTGATTTGTTTTGTTTGGCTTATATAGTGGGGTTTAAGTATATTTTATAGTTGAAAAGTTGTGCCAATTTTTTCCCTTTACTCGCCTTCCCTCCAGCAATCCCTTCCCTCAGTTCATGTCCATGGGTCATTCATATTAAGTTCTTTGGCTTCTCCATTATCTATACTACTCTTAACACCTCTCTATTTTTTACCTATCAATTATGCTTTTCCAATCCCTGCACCTTTTCTCTGATTTTTCCCCTTCCCCCTCCCAGCTTGGGGAGGGGGAAGGGGAAACCATTCAAATATTCTCCATACCTATGATACTATTCCTGTTCTGGTTGTTTGCTTAGTTTTTTATTTTTATTTTTTGGATAGTTAATAGTTGTGAATTTGTTGCCTTTTTAATGTTTATAGTTTTGATCTGTTTCTTTTTCTTAAATAAGTCCCTTTAACATGATGATTACGAACTCCTTTGAGCTTTACCTTGTCTGGGAAGCAATTTATCTGCCCTTCCATTCTAAATGATAGCTTTCCTGGCTACAGTAATCTTGGTTGTTGGTCCTTGTTTTTCATCACTTTGAATACTCTTGCCAGCCTCTTCTTGACTGCAAAGTTTCTTTTTGAGAAATCAGCTGACAGTCTTACAGAGATCCTTTATAGGTAAACTCTCCACTTTCTCTTGCAGCTTTTAACATTCTCTATCTTTAACCTTTGGCATTTTAATTATGATGTGTCTTGCTATGGTAGACTATATATTTTAAAGAATACAAAAAATGGAAATAAACATGGCTTGATAAACAAGTTAATATAAACAGTAATATTAAAAGAGTATCTATTTACCTTCATAAGCAGGCTCCAAATCACTTGTAAATACAAGTAAAAAAATACATCATATATAATTCAAACCCAAAATCAACTTTATAAAATAATTGTTCAATTTAAAGACTTGAAAGTTTGAGTATTTAAGTGAAAGCTAATTTTTTTTAATGCACTATAAACCACCTCTATGTTCTGGTTTCTTGATGTCTTATCTAATGGAAAGCAATCCACTACAGCTACTCCAACTGGTGCCTAAATAAATCTCTCTCCCATTCACTTTAGGGTAGAAATGTCCTGTAAAGTGATGATGTTTATCAAAAACATTACTCTGGCTCTACTACCATGATATAAGAAAAATTATATACCTGGTCTCTGTCGCCAGTTCCTGACACAGAATTTCAAAATTCCTGATAGAAGTGTGTTTTCTAATGCCAATGAGGTGATAGGGGTGGAGAGTGGTAGCCCTAGCAGCTTTCAGGATGAAGGCTGGTCCCAGAAAAACCAACTACATACTTAATTAACAGGTTTAAACATTTCAGCCTCAGACATCGACTCCCACCCACCCTTTTGATCTCTAGGGAGAAAAGAGGGGTTACATGGTCAGAGATTTAATCAATCATATCTATGTAAAGCAATCTTGACAAAATCTGTAAGTAATAAAATTCTGAGAGTTTCCTGGTTTGTGAACCTACTGATATGTTGATATATTCAAAGCCTATCCAGAAAATATCCAGCCATGTAGTATGAAAAAGACATCATTAACAAGACACAAGATATAAGAAACACTGTACATAGGACAATTGACACCTCACCCCCCTTTTAGAGTAGGCATCTTGGGGCCTCACACGGTTCTCACAATTGTTATCAGCTGTCCCATTCAATCTCCCTGAATCTTACGGACAGTGTGAAATCTCTTTCTTTTCAAAGGTGACTTTAAGTTTCAGGAAAGCCAGAAATTGCAGGGTGCCAGATCTGGGCTATAGCAGGGCTCAGCCACCTGGGTGATTTGATGTTCTGCCAAAAAAACTCTGCATGAGTGGCCACGATGTCCTGATGAAGTTGCCAATCACCAGTGCCTATAGCTGTGGCCTTCTGAATCATCAGAATAGTTTCCACGGAAGAGTGTTCAAGCTTAATGCAAAATCTGATGCAGATTCATTGCTCTACAGGATGCACGCAATCAATTGGCAAAATTTTGGTAAAATAAACATACCACAGAAGTGTTATATTTGAAATAAATTTATTATTATATGTAAGTACATAAACATAGTCATTTTTTAAAAGATTTTATTTATTATTTTTAGAGAGAGAGGAAGGGACAGAGGCAGAGAGGGAGAGAGACATCAATGTATGGTTGCCTTTCACCTGCCTCCAGCTAAGGACCTGGCTGGAGACCTGGCTTGCAACCTAGTTATGTGCTCTGGCTGGGAATCGAACCACTGATCTTTGGGTTTGCAGGCCAGCGCCTTATCCACTGTGCCACCAGCCAGGGCTTCATAGTCATTATTTTTTTAATTGTCCAAAAAAGTCTCCATTTGCTGAAATAATAGGCTCAATTTGACTTCGGAATCTTGAGCACACTTTTTTTCTTTATCCGTGGACATCATAATGTTTTCCATCTTAGCTTTAACAGCCTCTTTATTGGAATGAGGTTGTTTATTAACTTCTCTCTCACAGATGCTAATACATAATAGTCTAAAGGATTTACATCTGATGAACTAGGGAGCCAGATTTCCTTTGACCAGAATTCGGGAACACTGACACTGAGTTATGTGTTGGTGCACCATCTTGTTGGAAGATAAAATGACATCCATTTGTGACTTTATCCAAAATGTCAAGGCGAACATCCTAGATCTTCATTGATGATCTCCTGGATTCTGTGTATAATATCTGGACTTGTACGAACCTTAGGTACCTTATGCGTTTTCCTTGTTGGTGTGGCAACATCAGGATCAGCATCATACACCTTCTTCACATTGTAAACTGTACATAAAGGGATGTTATTAAAGTCCACAATTTCCTTAGCAGTTTGCCCTACATGCAGTCCAGAAACTATGGTTGCTCTAACATCGTATTCCTTTAACATAATAGTTGCTCTCAGAGTTTAATACTTTATATCTGAAACAATGTTAACTCATAACCTCAGAAACAGTTTTCCAAAATTAATAAGAAGCACGTGAAATAAGGAGATGCAACGTTACTGCCAATTGATCACACATGCCCTGTACTCTCTCATTTTGAATGTGACAGCTACACAGTTCACATGCTCACTCAACAGATGTCTGCCACCCCCACTGACTACTACGGTGAAGCCCTCATTGTTCAAGCATGCACATGCCAGTTGCCTCTCCTAGGCTGCCAAGTTGTATCAATGTTGCTTAAACCATTCATGTTACATTAACAACATTAACAATGGCTGGACTTTTTCTGGACAGACCTCATATACTCATGTACTGAGAGTGGAATCTCCTGCCTTAAAAACCCTTCTGGAGCTTGCCCTACATAACTGTTCATCTAGGTTGTTCTTTTGTATCCCTCACAATAAAATGGTAACCCTAAGCATAGTACTTTTCCTGAGTTCTACCAGTCATTCTAGCAAATGATCAAGCCTAAAGAGGGATTACAAAAACTTCCAAATATGTAGTCAAACCAGGCATCGGAAGTGCAGATAATCCTGGGGGTCATCTGAAGTGGACTAATCCTGTAAAACTGAGCCCTTTATTTTACAGTCCTGTACTCACTCTCATTAGCATCTGAACTGAATTGACACCTTGTTGGTGTTGGAAAACTGTTGGAATACAACTACTTACTCAGAAATAGTAGTTATGGATTTATTTTATCTTCTGCTTAGAAAAGGAGAATATGCCCAACCAACAATTTAAAAACTTCAAATTTTTTTAAATTTGAATATATTTGCATAACTCAGAATGTATTTGCAATGATCTAAAGGGAATGGAAATCAGTACCAGATAATTTGGAAACATGCGATACTGAATTTATGAGTACCTGATCATATAATTAGGCTTCCTGACAGGTTGCACAGCATATCCTTAAAACTCTCATAGCTTTCTGTCCATACCACAGCATACTGGATCCCATCTGTTTATGAATCTGTCTCCTCCACTAGGTTTAAACAACCTGTATAGGGCCTCACACAACAGTAAACACTAAACAACTAACCAATGTGTTTAGAACATAACTATTAAAACAGTTATTAATTAAACAAATGGCTCAAAAATGAAAAAGAGATGTTTTAAAGTGCCTGGTTAAAAGTAACATACACTAACTTCTTTGATATAACCTGACTACAAGTAAGGGTTTCCTAATCAAGAAATTAATTTCATCAGACATAATACTGATTCAATGAATAACTCTTGGCTCCTAATTAGTGCTTTCTTTCCAAAGAAATTAAAGTCCAACTTGAAAGAAATTATATAAAATTAGGTACCATTAAATGTTTTCTATAATTCTGATTTTCAACCCATTTTCTTAGCCAGCCCATTGAAAGGCACTATTCATTCACAAAATGGTAGAGACTTGTCAACAGAATTGGGAGAAAAAGGTATCAAAATTGAGAAGGATGATATTAAAACACTGATTCAGCAAGGACCCTCAATGTACTGTATACCAAAACCCTTGATAAAAGACTGATGAGAAAAAGGGTATTGCACAGTGCCAAAGCATCAAAAGGAAAAAGGAATCTTCGATCACTGATGTTTCCATGAATACCGACATTATATGCTTCCCGATGTGATACAATGTGAAGTAAACAGCACTACCTATAAAGCACTACTGCCAAAAACCTTTAACCTAATGAATCTTAAGGCCTAACTTCTAATTTAGAAAACAGGAGCTAGAAGAAAAATATTCATACAAAGAAGTAATCAGACAAAGCCCAAGATGCGGACTTTCTGGCTAATCGCCTTGTACATGTGTTCCACATGTGGAGTAAAAAATGAGAAAGGGAGGGGCAGAGTTATTTTAAATTATATAAAAGACATTACAACAAAACACCATACATAGTCCCTGATTAATCCAAATTTGAAAGATACTGAGGAGAGGGAACTGGTAAAAAAAACAGATGAAGGGATTAGCCAAAGAACATACGTGCATAACTCATAGACACAGACAACAGGGTGCTGATGGCCACAGGGAAGGGAGGGCTAGGGATTGAGGTGGAGGTGGGCAAAGGGAAGGAAAATGGAGACATCTGTAATAGTGCCAACAATAAAAATCAAGTTAAAAAATTATAAAATGTTTTTGTTGATGACCTATTTGAAAGTCAGTTGCAGGTACCATGTCATTTCATTTATTAATACTTAACAGGTACTGGGTGAAAGTAAAAATTGACAGTTATGGAATAGCCACAGGGATTTAAAGTACAGCATTGAGAACATAGTTACAGCTATAACTGTGTATGATACCAGGTATGTATTGGAAATACCAGAGTGAATACCTTGTAAAGTATATGACTATCTGAACAATAAAAAAAAATTAGTATAAACACTTAACAGGTACTTAAACAAATATAATTTTTAAAATAGGTATATTATCCTATCCTAAATAACCAGTGCCTCTGTTGCAGCTAAGAAAATGAACAGTAATCCTTCGAATGCATAGCCCTTATTCAAAATGATCTATGTTTTTAAAAAATGTATAAAGAAAATATGATAAAATATAAGTAGTTAAATCTACATGATGGGCATATGGTTTCTTCGCTGTACTACTCTTTCAAGTTTTCACTATATTTTGTAATTTTTCATAATAAAGTTGGAGCAAGAAAAATAAATTATCAGGAGACATGGCGTTCTTTTTCCTGGGTAATTCCTCTCCCCCTTGCCATCCAACAGCCCCACCACTGCCACTGAAAATAATTCTTTTACAAGAAAAGCACTGCTACTTATAATCCAGACTCACACTTCCCCAAAGGCAACATAAATCTCTTGCCACAGAAAATGTTTGTGGTATCCTACATCCCCGCAACTCCAGCGTCCCAACACACACAAGCACTTCATGTTTATGAAAACCTGGGCTTTTGTGATGTTTACTCCTATCAGGTTTGTTTCCCTCGGAATGGAAGAAGATGGAAGGATAAAATGTCACATGATCTTTCTGTATTGTATCTTCATGCATCATGCAAATGAATTAGAGAGAGGAAATTCCAAGCTGTCAGCAATTTCTGGTTTCAACCACTGCCAAAGAAAACACTGTCATTCGAAAACTGTCTTTGAGAAGTGAATAGGCATTTAGTTGGCTGTGGAATGTGAGCCAAAGACCTGTCTACCCAATGACCATTGGCCTGTGGGACATCAGACTTTCGTGGTGTTAGGTTAAGGTTATAGCTCCAGGACTTTCTTTTTAACTGAACATATCCCTAAAGAGGATTGCGAACTTAAATTCTAGCCAAAGTTATTGTATCAGTAAGTGTTATCTAGTACAACGCAATGAAAGAACGAGTCAGATTCAATTGATTAGGCCAGGAATGGGAGGATGAGGAATTGGAAAGAGAAAAGGCAAAAAGCACAACACCCATATAGCCCTGACAATATACAAACCATTTACAACCACATTATTTAGGTCTCAGACCATTGTGAGGCAATTTAACTATTATTCTCATTCTATACATGAGGAATAAACTAAGCACTGAGAAAGAAGGTAAGCAACTAGTCCAATAACATAAAGCTGATAAGATAGAGCCAGAGGTCTTTTTATTCCCTTGTAAATCTCATGTTCTAATGATTTTTTTAAATCTACATCAGTTCCTGTTAGTTATGTCATAAGCGGTCTAAACATATAATTACAAATGGGAAGATTTGGGATAACATTAAAGTTCAGAAAGAACAAAAGAAAAATAGGGTAATCCAGAAAGAACAATATCCTCCCACCCATTACAGTTTTTTGTTAGAACCTTACTTAACAGGCAGTATTTCTTATGTAGAAGGGGACTGAAGGTCAAAACTATGTTTGACTTGGACTACACAGCACCTTAGAAAACTGAATGCTTTGGATGACAATCTATAGATTTTTCAGTTTGTCTTGAAAAGCTTAAAAATAAGGAAAGAGTGGGTCTTCATTCCCCTGACATCAATCAAATGGAGCAGTCAGTTGCTGTATGCAGCCTTTACACAGATCAGGCAGGCACTCTGCATTTCACTGCGGCTCTCTCTACTGTCTGCTGTTTCAATGCTCTCATGGGCCCACATCACTCTTTTACATTAACTGCCTAGCCTGAAAGAACTTCTAAGTGTATCCGCCACAATATGTATACTTGTTATCCTTACTCAGTGCCTCTCTCCACCACTGGGTTTAAGTTCCATAAGAAGACTACATACCTCATTTTTCAGAGCCTCAACACTACCTTGCCTAGCACTCAAATATTTTGATAAATGACTAATTTAACCAGTTCTACTGATAAGTTCTAACTGATAAGCTACAACTGCTACATTGACTCTCTGTGAATAAAAGGCAATTAATCTACTTCATCATTTTCCCTTGGTTTCACTATAGTACTTCTAATATATGCTACAAATTATGAAAATAGAATTCACTTTCATACCATGTAAATCACTCATTCATTCATTCAACAACATATATATATGTTTTTTTAAATTTTATCTTTTTTTTTAAGATTTTATTTCATTATTTTTAGAAAGAGGGGGGAAGGGAAGAGGCAGAGAGGGAGAGAGACATCAATGTATGGTTGCATTTCACCTGCCTCCAGCCACAGACCTGACTGGAGACCTGGTTTGCAACCTGGTTATGTGCCCTGGCTGGGGAATCGAACCTGCGACCTTTGGGTTCGCAGGCCAGCGCCTTAACCACTGTGCTACCAGCCAGGGCTCAACAACATATATTAACAGCTCACAGGTGCCAAGTACTATTATTCAAGGTGCTAAATGCTTCACAATTATACATAAATTACTATCTCCCTTTTCCCTTGGGGTTCACTGGCTGCCCATTATACAAGATTTTTGTACCCTAAACTGAGGGTTCCTCTCCTGTAACACAATCCACTGCATGTGCAGATGTCACATAGCCCTTTCACATAGCCCTGTGGGAACTGAGGCTCTGGGCACTGGAGCCAATGCTGATACTCTGGCTATAGGTATTACTGTCATAAAATCCTTTGCTTTATCTCTTCTGCGAACATCCATGAAACTATGGCAGGCTACCTTGTCAGCTTACAAGTAGTTTAAAATCTCAAACTCTTAACAGTTCTTAACAGACAACAGGAAAAGTATGGGGTAAAAATATCAAGAGCACAATTGGGCATATGTTAGATTAGAGATGCACATTGGACATCCAATTGGAGTTAAGGAATTGCCAATTAGATTTCCAAGGATAAGCTCCAAAGAAGAGATCAAAGCAAGAGACATATACCTAAGAGTTATCCTCATTTATACCAACTTTTATCATCTATCATCATTTATAGCCACAAGAAATAGATGTTTCTTACAGCCTAAAAAAAAAAAAAATCACATACACACACACACACAGACCATTATCCAATGATTTAAAGAACCATTATACTTGTTAGCAAAGATATCCTGGAATCACTAGTTTTTACATGCTCTTGGTGAATGTGAAAATTAGTAAAATATTTCTCCCATAATATATCAAGACCATTTTCAATACATCAAAATCTTAAAAATATTCATATTCTGTTTTGACTTTATTTATAGAATTCCACCATAAGTAAATTAGTGAAGATGCAGAAACCTGTATTTCCAGCAATGTACAAATGATTAATAATGGTAAATAATGTCACATAGATAGCACTTTGTATAGACATTAAAAATGCTTACAAAAATGCTAATATAAATATATAATAGAATAGGTATAAAATCATCCTAGCTGGCTTCATGCACAGCTGAATTCAAGACACCAAATTTCTGTTTTCAGCCAGTAAAATTTCTTTAATGGCAAACTAATTTGAGATGAGTTCCCTTTGTTTGCAGTCAACAGAGTCCTCAACAGGTATCAAGAACATTAGTTGTTATGATCAGGCCCTGGAAGGTAGACATCACTTGTAAGATTACTTCCATAGGAACGCAAATATCACACATTTTCTAATTAACTGAGAATTAAGTACAGGCACAGGCCACATAACAACCTTACAGGTCAACAATGACCTGCGTGTACAATGGCAATCCTTACTGTGATTATAATGGAGCTGCAAAATTCCTATCACCTAGTAACATCACAGCCATCATAATTCCATAGTGCAACACGTTACTCATATGTTTGTTGTGATGCTGGTACAAACTACTGTGTTGACAGTGGTATAAAAGTATAGCACATTTAATTATTAAGAGTATATTTACTTGATAATGATAATAAATGACTATGTTATTGGTTTATGTATTTACTACATAATACTTTTATTGTTACTTTAAAGTGTACTCTTTCTACTTACAGGAAAAGTGTGCAGTAAAACAGTATGCTGTGTTAATACATTCACACCCCTCCATAGCAACATTTTCTCTTGTGTTTGATTTAACCTTCTGTTGTTTTGTACGGTGACATGTTGCAAAAGCTTGTAGCCTAGGAGCAATAAGCTATACCAAATAGCATAGGTGTGTAGTAGGTTATACAATCTAAACTTGTTAAGCATCATCTACAATGTTCATACAAGTACGAAATTCCCTAATGACACATGTCTCAGACTGTATCCCTATCACTAAGCAACACATGACTATATAAAATGTTTCCAAGGTAGGAGCTTCCTAACCAAAGTAAATTATTAGCATTATGATCCTCCTGTTTCTTTAGAGTACTAAATAACAGTAAGACAAAATAAATACCATATAGTATCCTATAATACTTAATACCACTTTAAAATCTACTTTATACTAAACAAATTATATATTTGCATAGATAACGTATGCCCAGAAACTCAAATATGAATATCACCAAAGATACTGATGCTGATTTTTCACATCATTGTCATAATTTAATAAAATTGTCTAAAACACATCTGTTTAAAATAGACTTCAGAGACCATCATAAATTCTTTTCAATAACATTGTGGGAAATTTCCCACTTCTGAAGACCAGATACAATTTCACAAACAGTTAAAGTTGTTCCTAATAAAGTCAACTAAAAGAAAAGATAAAGTTTTATATGGGTTTCAAAGTTTTGCAAGGGGACAAAGTTATGTGTGTTAAAAGCTATACATGACAGGTCAATAAATTAATCTGCGAATTCTATGAAACTGTCCTGAAATTTCTTAAGTGAACTCTAAAATGTGTTATAAGAAATATCTTTATCAATGCATAAAAATAGAACTTCTTGATAGAAATTACTTGGTAGTCATTTATCTGTAGGTTTATCAAAAACATAAAACTCATTACCTTATATACACACATATATAAAGTACTGAAATTATTTTCATAAAATTCAGAAATAGGGAAGTTTTCATTATATTTACAATCAACTATGTTTTCCATCTGTAATCTCTTGATCTTTTTTAATTTAATTTTATTGTTGTTTTATTACAACCATCCCCTTTTTCCTTCCCTCTTTCCCCTTTCCCACCCACCCACTCCCCCCAAAGTCAATTCCACTTGTTGTCCATGTCCATGGTTCTTCCATACTAGTTCCTTGACTAAACTGCTCCCCTTCTTTGCCTCCTCCTCTCTCTTCCCACCCCCCACTCCCCTCTGCCCACTGGAGATCTATTCATTGTATTCATGTATCTGGTTCTGTTTTGCTTGTTTGTTTTGTTCATTATTGTCCTGAAATTGGTGAGATCATATGGTATTTGCCTTTCACTGACTGGCTTATTTCACTAAGCATAATATACATATATTTGAAATTCTGATAAAATAGATTTGTTTTTACTTGAAAATATCTAGCAATACATATAACCATGCTTCACAATTATACATAAATTACTAATTAAATGCACAATGATTAGCAGAAAGTAGGTTTTAGAAACACACCTACCACTAAATATTTAGTCAAGTATTAAACTGTCTCACTCTCTCTAGACTTCAGTCTCAATTGTAAAATTATTTAGCAAGCACAGATAACCTCCAAGGATTGTCCACCTCTTAGGAACTAGAGGTAAAAAGTATTCTCAACTAACCTACAATTAAGTAGGATATATCAATAAACAAAATATCCCAACAAGTAAAAGAGATATGTTCAAAGCATATGGAAACAAAAATTGTAATATATGGAGGAAAATCAGAAAAGATGCCACTAAAGTAGTAATATATGAGCTGAATCTTGGAAAAAAATGTACAGTCGTTTCCAAAGAGGTAAAATGCATCATGCAGTTAAAAGAGATGTAAAAATATCCAAGGCTGGCCCTGGCTGATGGCTCAGTGGATAGGTGTCGGCCTGCGAACTCAAAGGTCACTGTTTCAGTTCCCAGCCAGGGCACATAACCAGGTCTCCAGCCAGGTCCATTGCTGGACGCAGGTGAAAGGCAGCCATACATTGATATTTCTCTCCCTCTCTGCCTTCCTCCCTTCCCCTCACTCTGGAAATAATAAATAAAATATTTAAAAAATATATATCAGGGGCTGGAGGGAGCACTTCCAAAATAAACAGACCTCCAAAAATCTGTTCCTCCATAAAATCAATGAGAAAACTGGCAAAAATTGTCAAAATTGATTTTTTCAGAACTCTGGAAATTACCCAAAGGCTTACAACAATTCAAGCTTTTATTCAAGAAATAACTGAATCTCAGTAAAAAAGAAAAAGTGACCCTGTCATATGTTTAACTTGTCCTATTCTTGTCATTCTCTGCCAGCTCCATAGTACCCTTAGAAAAAATACAGCTTGTAACCATAGTAAGTGCAAAAACTAATAGCCTAGCAAATATGGGAGGAAAAACAGACTTGGACTCACCAAAGAGCCCAAGACTATTAGACCTGTGAGGAAGCTCCCCTGAAAAACTCTCTTCTCAGACTTTGCCTTTACTTGACCTGACAGAATTCACACTGCTAAAAGCACTATCCACTGCTTTTGTGGAAAACCATCAGCAACTATTGTAGAACACTGCAGTTGTCTTAGGCAGTGATACAAATTGGAGATAATGAGAAACTGACCAAAAAACTTACATGGAAACATTGGGAATCTAGAAGACCACACATGAGTGCAGGGCATTGTGTATGTGTAGGAAAGATCAGGGAAAAGTCTATCAGGTCTGGCTGATATTGAGGCTTTCAGAAGAAAAATGTAAAGGCTAGAGCAATGTTGTAAACTGCATTAGAGCACAGATTCACACCAACACACACACACACACACACACACACACACACACACAGAAAGCCTCTCAGCAAAAGCTGAAAGACTTATCGGTTCTAGGTGGTTAAGGAAATACCTGTCCTATCATTAGCTGACCACTAACCTAACTGAGCAGAGACTTCAGTGGCAAATAATTGTTTATGTAAAAACCAACTTTACAGAATCAGTGTAGAAAAGTCACTAAACTAAACAACAACAAATCTTGAAGAATGAAGGAATCGTCTTTTCTAAGTTGCCACATTAAATTATTTAAAATGTCCAATTTTCAACAACAATAAATTATTAGCCATGAAAAGAAATAGGAAATTATGACCCACATAGAGAGAGAAAAGCAGTCAAGAGAAACTGTCTCTGAGGAAACCCAGATGTTGGATGTAACAGACATAACTTTAAATCATCTATTACAAATACATTCTAAGGCCTAATGAAAACCATGCCTAAAAAACTAAAGAAACATATAAAAATAGTATCTCATAAAGAATAAGGTATCTAAAAGGACAGAAATTATTTTTTAAACTTTAGGTTCAAAGACATAAATAGGTTAAAAATAATAAAATACACACCTACAAATAGTAACCAAAGAAAGAGCAAGAAAGGCAATGCTAATATCAGATACATTAGGCTATAAGACAAGAAAGAGCATTTTATAATGATGAAAAGGTCAATTTATCTTAAAAATATAATAATTATAAGCATATAAACACATAAAAGCAAAGACCTAAAACAGGAAGCAAAACTAACAAAGTGAGAAACAATAATATTTGGAGAATTAAATACTGTATTTTCAATAATTGATAAAAAAAAAAAGTAGGCAGAAAGTCAGTAAGAAAATAAAACTTTAACACTATTTTTTAAGTAATATTTTTAATTTTATTGTTGTTGTATTACATTCACCCCCTTTTTACTCCCCTCTGTCCCCTTCTAAAACTTGAACTATTAAGCAACTAGACCTAGAAGACTATTACAGAACACTCCCCACAATAATAGGAGAATGCACCTTTATCAAGTACATATGGAACATTCTCCAGATTTAGACCATGCATTACAGCATAAAACAAGCCTTAATACATTCTAAAAGAATGAAATGACACAAAGTATATTTCCTAACCACAATGGAATAAAACTACAAATACAAAAGGAAATTCTGAGAAATTCACAAGTATGTGAAAATTAAAGAACACTCATAAATAAATAAACTCATAAATAAACAGTGGATCAAAAAAAGTCACAAGGAAAATAAAAAAATATTTTAAGAGAAATGAAAATCAAAAACAGCATATTGACACTTACTGTTAAAAAGTTAAAAAGCCATTCTTAGTGGGAAATTTATAGCTGTAAATAACTGCACTGAAAAGGAAGAAAGATCTCAAATGAATAACCTAACTTCCCATGTTAAAAACTAAAAGAAGGGAACACATTATACTAAAATGAAGAAGGAAGGAAATAACAAGAGTAAAATGGCAAATAAGTAAATGGAAATATTAATAGAGAAAACCACCAAAACCAAAATTAAATCTTTAACAAGATGAACAAAACTAGCAAAACTTTGGCTAAACTGACCAGAAAAACAAAGGGAAAAAAAAAAAAAAAGCACCAAAAATCAGAAATAAAAGGGATGGAACATCCAACTTTACAGAAATAAAAAACAATTATATGGCAAAAAAAAATGCATGCCAAAAAAAGAAGTCGAAAGCAGGGTAAAATCAGTAAATTTTTACATAGGTACAAATTACCAGACTGATTCAAGAAGAAATAGAAAAGTAAAATAACCCAGTAACAGAAGATTGAGTTAGTAATCAAAAAACTTCCAACAACAAAAAAAATAATAACAAAGCCACAGAACCAATGGCTTCACTAATGAATTTTATCAACTGTTTAAAAATGACCTGAAAACAATCCTTCACAAATTCTTCAAAAAAAAAAAAAAGAACAGGAAGGAACACCTTCTAATGCATTCTATTAAAACCAAACACATCACAGAAAAGAATTTACAGGCAAATACCCCTTATGAGTATACAAATGAAAATACTCAACAAAATTTTTTTTAAAAAACCAGGATTTGGTTTGCTAAATTACACATCATAACCAAGTGGGATTTATTCCAGGAATAAATGGTTGATTCAACATATGAAAATTAACCATGTAACAACAATATATTAATTTTTAAAATATTTTTTAAAAGAAAAAAAAAAAAAAAGGCCCTGGCTGGTGGCTCAGTGGATAGGTGTCGGCCTGCAAACCCAAAGGTTGCTGGTTCAATTCCCAGCCAGAGCACATAATCAGGTTGCAAGCCAGGTCTCCAGCCATGTCCACAGCTGGAGGCAAGTAAAAGGCTACCATACATTAATGTTTCTCTCCCTTTCTGCCTCTCTCCCTTCTCCTATCTCTGGAAATAATAAACAAAATCTTTAAAAATAAATAAAAATGTAAAAACTAAAAATAATTAAAAGACTAAAAATTATTGAAATCATTAAATACAGAATATAAAATAACAATGTTCTACATAGTTAAAGAAACAAAATAGGAAAGTGGAATTATAAAACATGGTTAAGAGGTTATCAAAGTTGACAAGGACAAAAAAAATTAGCCAGGCAATTTTACAATACAAATTGAATTTCTAATATGAAAAATATTGTAAATACAAAAGGTTAAACAGCAGATAAAACACACTTGAAAGAAATGGGAAATATATCTGAATGTAGTAGAATACTGATATAGAGCAAAATGCAAGCCCAAAGGGCCAAAGATGGAAAACAGGAAAGGTTATGAAACTTGGATGATACAATGAGAAGATTCAATATATTACATCTATCACCTAAAAGAACTGGGAGGAGACATTCTTAGAATAGATACAGTTGGAAATTCTCCAGAACTGATAAGCCACTAATCACCAGAGTAAGAAAACAGGAGAATTCCAAATAGATAAACAGGAAACCACATTCATACCCTCACAAGCAATGAATAAACACAGCATCAAAGAAAAGACATCAAAGCCACCAGTGAGAAAAGGCAGATGACCCTCAAAGGCAATTAGATTGGTTACCAACTTTTCAACCATGAAAAAAGAAGGCATTGGAACCCTGGTGCACTGTGGGTAGAAATGCAATCTGGCACAGCCACTGAAATTTTTCCTCAAGAAATTAAAAATGGAACTGCCTATTGACCCAGAGATTCCACTGCTGGAAATATACTGTAAGAATCCTGAATCCCCAGTTCAAAAGAACTTATGCACCCCAGTGTTCACAGCAATACTATTTACAATAGCCAAGTGCTGGAAACAGCCTAAGTGCCCATCAGTAGTGGATAAGTAAATCAAAAACTATGGCACATTTACATAATGGAATATTATGCAGCAGAAAGAAGGAACTCCTACCTTTTGCAACAGTATGGATGGAAATGGAAAATACTATGCTAAGTGAAATAAGGCAGTTGGTGCAAGACAAATGCCACATGATCTCACCTGTAAGAGGATTCTAATGAACAAAACAAACTAACAAGCAAAATAAAACCAGAGGCATGGAAACATAGACTAACAATAACCAGAGGGGAGGAGGAGGGTATAATGGTGGAAAGAAGGGGAATGGACTAGACAAAGAACATGTATGAATGACCCATGAACATGGACAGAGGTATGGGGATGGACTGTGGGAACAGGGAGTGGGAGGGGCAGAGGAAGGAAAAAATTGGGACAACTGTAATATAACAATAAAATTTTTTTAAATAAAATAAAATACAGAAAAAAATGTAAAGGCAGTAAAGCGGTACCTTCAAAATACTGAAAGAAAATAACTTTCTGCCTAGAATTCTGTATACAGAAAAACTCTATAGAATAAAAATGAACTAAAGATTTTTCAGCCTAACAAAACAACCTTCACTAAAGGAACTTTAAAGGAAGTTGTCCAAATAAAGGCAACTGAGCCTAGAGGAGAGGTCTGACAGGAGAAAGAATGATGAACAAAGACAATAGCTATAAGCTTTGACTTGTAAAATAATAAGCATTATGTCCAATTTGTAAATTAATGAAAAGTGTAGGTGTAAAATCCTGGACAATAATATCATAAATCAGGAGAAAAGAATGATGGTGATAGGAGTTAGAACATTCAAAGCTTCCTATAATATTTGTGAGGTACAGAGATCATTGATTTTAGTCTTGTGTTAACCAGTGGAAGTACAGGGAATAAAGTATATATAACCTCCAAGTAGTGGAGGGAAAAAATTGAAATGAAGGAAAGGGAACTTTAATCAGTCCAAAACAAAGAAAAACAATTTTAAAATAATAATAATTGGCATGCATTGTTTGGAAAGATTGAAGAGGGATCAGAGAAAATGCAGGAGACAAATTAGAAAGGTATTTCAGTATGAAATAAAAAGGTCTCAAAGGGTACAGGAAGACCATTAAAATTAGAGGGAAAAGGAAATATGTAAGGGAGAAGAACTTTTGCCTTATTTATACTGTTGGGGTATTTTATAACAAAAAGTTGTTTCTCTAGTTGTGACCTCCCTCGCCCCATCCACAAACCCACAAGTTACACCCATAGTCCAGGCAATAGATATTAGTTATTCATAAAAAAGAAGTGACAAACTTACATACAGGCTCCCCTTTCAACCAACACATGGTAGTCATTGGTTTGGTGAGAATTTCAGGTTTTTAAATGTTTTAAAACATGTTGTAATAGGTCGATATCATGTCTATAATAGAGGCAAGGAGGCCTGGGCTACCTGGACAGATTGGGGGAATTTGGGGCTGTAAATAGGTCTGTCGCATAGGGAGGCCGTGGGGAATAAAGGCCAGGTGAGATACCAACGCTGAGCAAAGGAACAACTGCTCAGTGAGCATTATGGAATGTTCTAACTCCAACTTAAAATATTTTGAACAAGTGCTATGAAAAGAAAATTTATTTTTAAATACTGTTTTGAAATACAAGCCCCGGCTGGTGGCTCAGTGGATAAGGTGCCAGCCTGCAAACCGAAAGGTTGCTGGTTCGATTCCCAGCCAGAACACATAACCAGGTTGCAAGCCAGGTCTCCAGCCAGGTAGCTGGATGCAGGTGAAAGGCAACCATACATGGCTGTTTCTCTCCTTCTCTGACTCCCTCCATTTCCCCTTTCTAAAAATAATAAAAACCTTTAAGAAAAAAAAAGAAATACACCGTAAGGTTTACTAAATTTTTAAACATATTCATCCTTCAAAAACTTGACAATTTAGTACGTATTACATTTAGATACTTCTTATATAAAGCAATTCAAGCTAAAATCCATTAACAAGTAAGTTGTCTGCCAATTTTATATATTTATAATACAAATATTTTTATTAAATAAAAACAGTTCTATTTCAAAGTCTTGAGGGCAGCTGTAGTTCAAGCCATTCCAATTTAAAATATTAGCTAGAAATGATCAAAGGAGAAAGCAGAACCAATTTTTTTACAACACATAGAAATCAATCTAACTTGACACTAAACTATTTGCAAACATAACTAGTATTTAGTTCATTAAGAGTTAAAATCATACATAACAAACTATGATTAGCAAACAAAAGCCACCAAAAATTGTCTTACTAAAAATGTACATGAGGGCCTGGCTGGTGGCACAGTAGATAAGGCACCAGCCTGCAAACCCAAAGGTCGCTAGTTCAATTCCCAGCCAGGGCACATAACCAGGTGCAAGCCAAGTTTCCAGCCAGGTCTGTAGCTGGAGGCAGGTGAAAGGCAACCATACACTGATGTCTCTCTCCCTCTCTCCTTTCCTCTCTCTCTAAAAATAATAAATAAAATCTTTTTAAAAATGTACATGAGGAAGTTAGGAAGCATGGTAATTCTACATCATCCAATCTAAGTAAGATAACCCTTTTCTTAAGTCACAAAGGATACAGAGTGTACTGCACAGGGTATGTTAACTTCTCCCAGCACTATCCTTTATCGCTATACCGGCTCTAACATGTCCGTGCTTATGCATGCACTTTGTCTAACAATCTCAAGTGTGCCAAGTAAACACAGCACCTTCTGTAATTACTTCAGAAGGGGGAGGAGAGGACTACTGTGAAAAAAAATCGCAGTATGAGCCAAAGTACCAGCAGAGAAACAGTATCTATTACTTAACTGCCTGATAACAAAACCTTGGCTCAGAAAACAGCTACATATTTAAACATTCTGTGTAAACCTAAGCAAAACACCCTCTACAGTGTTTCAAATCCGTTTATCCCCATGCTACTAAATAGAAACAAGACTCAAATACAAAGAATAGCTTGTGTAATTTGTCCATTTCAAAGACAACTCAAATCTTTTCTGATGACTTAACGCCTGTCAGGCAGAGTACAGCATTATCCTCCACACAAACCATTCCCTGGGATTAATATTCCATTGACTAAATACAGTTGAACCTATTCATGGAAAACCATCCAGTATTATGACCCAACTTAGCGCTTTCCAACTTATTTGGCCAGTCCGCTGAGTAAATGACTGGGTCTGCTTTCAGCCCGAGCTGACCAGTAGGGACCTGCCCAGACAAGACAACTTGGAAGGCTGAGCAGGATCATCTTGGCACACTTACAGCCCATCTGTGGCACTTAGTGCTATGACCACAGCATACCAGTAAGGAAGAACTTGGTTAAACTCTTTCAGATACTCAGAGATAAGACTAGGTGCCACCTTACAAACATTTTATAAACTTTAGAGAGAAAAGCAAACCATGCTGAGAAAACTCGTACATTAAAAAAAAAAAAACCTTTAATTACACACACACACACACACCACACATTTGAATGAGTACCAGAATCTCCTCCAATGAAAGTGTTTGTACACTCATAAGTTAGAAGCCTAAATCCCTATACACATTCATTTCCCCATATTTTCATGCATATTTTTAAGTACCTACAGCAACCATTATCTAAATCACTAAAATACGAAATATTGCATATCCTTTTTGAATTGTAAACAGCATAGGAAATCAAGGAGTATATTATAAATGTAACATATAACATTAATGCATTCTGAAATCTTCTGCAGTGTTTGTTTTTTCCTGAGGAAAGGATCTAACTTTCATTAGGTCCTCAAGGGAACAGGTAATACAAATATATATCTATATACATCTATATAGACACATATACATACATCTATATGTATATATGTATATACATCTATATATCTATATGTCTATATATCTGTGTATACAGATATATAGACATAGATACACACATACAATGTACTACCTTTATTGAAATATGCAAAAGAAGCCACCTTTTTCTAAATTCTGGTCCTTTATGTCCCCTTCTAAAAATTATCAATGTAACTATATTTTTCAAGAATACCTGACCTTTATTGGTCTCAAGTTTCTTCTCTGTAAAAATGGGAATAGTGCTGTTGCACCATCTATTTAACAATGGATGAACACATTAAAGTGGCAATGCTGGAGAAAGTTCTTTAGAAAACCAGATGTCTCTATCAAATTATGTCAATGTAAAATAATTTAGTATTGTTTATCATTGATATTTATCTGATAGAATGATATATAAAGACATTTAACATTTCAGATATAACCATATTTTATATATATTTTTTAATCCCAAGCTCTGTATTAAAAGCATTGATATACCCAGACTTTCTCTCATTCAGCTTGTGGATCTTTAAGACATAGGTTTATATTAAAATACATTTTACTATACTTGAATGAATAAACAGTGTTATGCATTCTTTTTGGTTAATAATGACTATAGTGAAACCCTTGGGTGAGATAATTCCAGGCACCCACTACAACTTATTAAAGATACTGCCCACCAGAAGCAATCTATTTGGAGACTAAAACAGTCACACCTTAGAGACAACATGATCATAACTTTAAGAGCAAACTGTTTTCAGAGTGAAATAACTTACAAAAATGCAACAGAATGAAGACTTGCCAAAAAAAAACAAAACTAGTTTTTCTCCTCCCTTAGTGAGGCTCTATATATGTTAACATTTTTTAAATTATTCCCACAACCTAAAAATTACTTAATAGATTGTCCCCTTTGACCTTAAAAGACCCAGGTAATAAAGAGAACCTTTGAAAAACTGTTAAGTTTCTCACAAACACCCAGCAGGTACTATGTCCTCTTTTCCTATTTCTTGCAACTAAAATCTTACAAGATTTCTTGTAATTCTCACACTTACGACTTCAATGTTTTTCTCTATTGACCTGACTTAACTGCATTTAGGGAAACTATAGTTATTTTAAAATGTACCAGATGGCTAGCCCTTCCTAGATAAGAGAGTGTGTTTTTACCTTCACTTTCTCAGGCCTAGCTGATAAAGTAATAAGAATTTGTTCATAATTATAGGCAAATTATTTTCTCCCAAAATCATGATAATCAAAATAGTTTATTGCATTGCTGAAAAGGTCAATCCATTTACAATATAATACAGAGTACATGGGGCTAAGCTTATAAAGTAGCAGGACGCACATGACAAAAAACTTCAGAGGAACATTAGAGATTTTAATAAAATGAAGAGACACGATATGTTCCTGGAAAGGGATACTGAATACTGTCAATCCTACATTAATAGACCCATGTTACTTTCATGTAATGCCAATCAAAATTCCAACACTTCAGAATCATAGGGAGTACTTATTAAACCTCACGTTTTCTGGACTTTTTTCTAAATTTAGGATTTAATCTCTGAGATTCACATCCAGGAGTCACCCCAAATGAAGTTTAAGAATCTCTGCATTAGTTCTGATATCTCCTGATGATCAATCTAAACACCCTGAACTACTTTGATCACCTTTGGAGGTATTTCTTCCCCTCCCTCTTTGGAGATACCCTGAAAGCTTGCTGGTAATGTGGAACCTCAGGGCCCACCCATAGGTACTGAACCAGGAACCACTTTAATAAATCCTCAGGTGGGATTCATATACTTCAATTAAAGTTTGAGACTTCCACTCTGACCAGATAGCTCCATTGGTTGGTTAGTGAGTCGTCCAGATACGCAGAGGTTACAGGTTTGATCCTAGGTCAGGGCACATACAAGAATCAAGCAATGAATGCATAAATGGAAAAACAAACTGGTGTTTCTCTCTCACTCTCTCTCCCCCACCTTTCCTCTCCCTGCCTAAAAAATAAAATGTTACAAAAGACTCCCCAAAATTACAATGTTTTTAAAGTTAATACCTATAAAACCAACTATTCAAATAAAGGGGCATACTCATTCAGCCTGAACTGCCCTGCTCTGTCACCACTCCCCTCATTACACTCCTATTCATAAGCCTGGAATGAAATCATTTATTTTGACTTTATTTTCAGTCACATTATCTTTTCTTTTCCCTTATCCCCATTTTCTTTCCTACAGCAGTAAAGTCAGATTTTAGAATTAATGTCTTAGGAGGATTTTTGGCAGAACTGAAAATGACTATGTATTAACTTAGTTCTCTAGTAATGCTACTTTTTTTCACCTGCTTTTATCTCAAAATTCCTCCATTCCTAAATCCAAAGCCTGGTATTAGGTCTCAATCACCTCTCACCCATTTCACAATTTCCTTCTCACCAAAGTATCAGGTTTCAAAACATCATATTTTAGTCAATTTTTCTATACTGCTGTTAAATTTGTCTTTTCTTCCCAGATTCAGCATTATGCTAATCTCTTTCTCCTTGGGACTACCTGGCCTTACAACTATTAAGTACAATGACCTACACCTTCAATTTTCCCAAGTTCCCCTCAACAAGGCCTTGCACTCTGCAACTCTACAACCGGCCATCTGCTTTCTCAGGCTGCAAAGCTCTTGTTCCCCAATTGTCATGCTCACGCATCTCACCCAAACTAATTAACTAACCATTACAGGGCAGCTCTTCCTATGCTTTTTTTCCCCCAACAAATTGTAATAAGTGGGTGTGCTAACCCCTAAAATACATTTTAAGTAGGACACTGTACTATGTGCGCATGTACAGTGTATTTGGGGATAAAGACAAAAATAAGTCATTATGGCACACTGATAAACTCTACAGACAATATAACTTTCAATAAAATAGGCTGTAATAAAATAACAATGTTTGGAATACATGAATCCAGCATTTTTTCTTCATTTAAGCAGGCCCTGAAATTCATTGTTTTAGGAAGACTTTCTTGATGAGAACTTAAAACATGAGCTAAGAATCTATTTCCCAAACAGCATCACAGACCTAACTCAAACTAAACATTAATTCACTCTCATATCCTTCAATTTAGTGGTTTACTTATATAAGCCCATTTATGACTAGAGATAAACACTAAGCAAGCATCTGTAACTTCATCTTTGGATATACTAACTTTAGTATATGCTTAATATTTTGTTTTCAGCCTCTAACAAATGCTCAAATTAAAAAATAAAATTCACTCATTGGTCAGATTACTAGCATGAAATGTATGAAAAACCCAGTTAAGTAGTGAACGGTGCTTTGACAGCTTCTTTGGCATTCAGGCTCTTTCCGCACAGAAACAATCCTACATATGATAATTAGGTTCTCAGGTCAACATGAGGTCTAGTACTAATAGTACTGTAATAGCTAATGTGTCTATGAAAACATTTCTGTGGAAACCTTCACTCAGGGTTCCAACTTGAGAAGACAACTTGCCACTAGCACCACAGGTGTTGCCTGCCTACCTACCTAAAACGGTTCCCCAGATCCAAGCCACCAACAGTGACCAAGGAACTATAAGGCAGCAACTCAGATGTGTGGCCTATAAATTCTACAGCAGTTCCTAACTTCTCTTTGTTCATGTGTACCTAGGAGAATATGCTAAAAGCCATAAGCCCTCCCCTAATAAAAATACACATGGATGTCTATGAATCCCCGGTGAACAATCCCAAATGCAAACTGTAGGGTCCACACAATAAACTGCACACTATAAACCAGTATTGTCCAATATAAAGTGAGCTACATATGTAATTTTTAATTTTCTAGTAGCTATGTTCAAAAGATTAAAAATAGTACATTTCAATAATACATTTAACGCAATATATCCAAAATGCTATTATTTTGACATTTAACCAACAATGTAAAAATACTAATGAGACCTTTTACATTCTTTTTTTCCTATTAAGGCTTTAAAATCCCAAATTTATTTTACACTTATGGTACGTTATGCTGCCGCTGACTACTGTAACAGACATTTTTGCTAGACTATACAGTGTATATCCAGCTATTCCCCAGCCCTTTAGGCTCAGGATCCCTTTACAGTCCTAAAAATTATTAAAAACCACAGAGAGCTTTTGTTTATGTGGATTATATCGATATTTAGCACACTAGAAATTAAAATTGAGTTTTTAAAAAATCTTGAATTCATTTAAAATAATAAACGTGTTACATGTCAGCATAAATCTCTATGAAAAACAGCTATTTTAGAACAAATATTTAGAAAAATGTCAGTGTTTTATATTTTTGTAAAGCTCTGTGATATTTCCCATAGAAGACTGCTGGATACCTACATCTGCAGTAAATCTCCTGTTATTTTGGCAGGATAAAAAGTATATGAAGAAAACTTAGTCTTTCAAATAATGTGTAGAGAAAAGATAAAGGCTACCTTAATCATCTTTTCAGGTTAACTATGGATATATTCTCTGATATTATACCAAAACATGACAAATAGTATGTTCTTAAGGATTAGTTATAACATGGTTTCACATCACTGAATTTTTTGCACCATTATATTAAAATCCAATGGTCAATCTTATATACTTTTACATTTGTAACATCATGCAGTT
The DNA here is from genome assembly GCA_004026585.1 of Noctilio leporinus. Classification (NCBI taxonomy): domain Eukaryota; kingdom Metazoa; phylum Chordata; class Mammalia; order Chiroptera; family Noctilionidae; genus Noctilio; species Noctilio leporinus. Next base: position 360,643 of record PVIW01000841.1, read on the forward strand.
GGAACATATCAGTTCAGTCAGTGAGTTACAGAGTTCTTCCATTACACATTTTTTTAAATACTTGTTAATATTATATTATCAACTATCTCCTGAGAAAAGTTTTCAAGTAAAGGGAAGCTGTCAAGTTCACAATGGTAAGATAGAAGTTTTCCAAAACTCTAATTTTCTTTTCAAAGCTCATATTTCATAATTAACAACACCTGCAAGTTGTTTTCCTTGAAGTGACAGGAAAACATTAAATACCAAGATATAAATGAATAAATGACATAGTTTTGTCAGTATTCTTTCAAATAAAAAGTGGTATTTCATGGAAAAAAACAATTATTTCAGGACACAAGTCATACAATCACCCAAGTGCTTTTCCTCAGTTGCACTGCCACACTTCAGTATGTAGCAAGTGCTTTATGCATACTTCTCATTTCTCCACATACTAAAAAAAAATGTGTGCTTACAAATGGCCAATAATAAATACAGGTCAAGATGTTTAACATCACTTATGTTAACTATTTATTTAAGAAAATAAAATAAAAACCACAATGATATACTATTTCATGCACATCGGGATGGCAATTATAATTTTTTTTTTAATGAAAATAAGTGTTGGTGAGGATGTAGAGGAATCAGAACACTTGTGCATTGCTAGCTGTATGCTTTTAATATGAAAATAGTATGGAAGGCCTTGCAAAAATTAACCATTGAAGCATCATATATCCAGCAACTTCACTTCTGAGTATATACTTAAAAGAAATAAAGGCTGGGACTGAGCAGATATTTGTAGGTGCAGCATTATTCACAACAGTCAAAAGGTAGAAGCAACCCAATGTACCCCTCTAAAGATAAATAAACAAAATGTGATATATACACAAATGAAATGTTATTCAGACTTAGATTCCACTTATATGAGTTACTTAGAATGGTCAAATTTAAATAGAGGTTACCAGGGCCTGGGAAAAAGGGGTATGGGGAATTAGTGGTTAATGGGTACAGAGTTTCTATTTGTAAAGAAAGAAAAGTTCTGAAGATGAATAGTGAGTATGGTTACATAACGATGTGAATGGACTTATATAACTGATAAATGTAAACAGCAAAAATGGTAAATTTTATGTTATGTATGTATTTCTACAATCAAAAAATAACTATAAACAAAGACATGTGCTTAAATGCCAAGATTGATAGAAGACTTTTTACTGCTTCATTGAGGACATTCTTAAGGGAAACTTAGTTTACGTGGCAGTGAGGATCAATTCAATGATGACTACTAACACAATCTGGTGCCAACTGTCTTGATTTGTTAAGGTACTAGCAATATGAACCAACACCACAACTGCTTTTGAATCACCAGTGCAATGCCAATACAGTGTTTAAAGCAACTATCTTAGTGGTATTGTGAAAATAATTTTGCCCTGATAGATCCTCTCAAGAGGTCCTGAGGTCCTCTCCTGATGGGACCCACAAACCACACTTTGAGAACCATTACTGAGCCTGTTTTTTCAGAAGTCAACTAATGACAGAAGGGAAAAAACACAAAATTCACAGAATAGTTTATTTTTGGTTTTGTTTATCTATTCAGATGAAAGCAACAAACAGGCTTATGTACTGAGCAGAGTCAGATATAGAAGAAAACCAGAAAAACTGAAGGAGAAAGAAATGGAAGTGAGAAGGTAATCAGGGGCATATTCTCTAAAGCCAAAAGTAAAGGAGAAGACAGATTAGAAGTGGGCAGTGGGGGGAGGTTACACTTTGACTTATAAAAGCTCTAATTCCTAGTGATGTACAGCATGATGATTATAGGTAATAGTACTGTGTATCTGAAAGTTGCTGAGAGTAGATCTTAAAAGTCTCCATCACAAGTAAAAAAATAACTACATATGGTAATAAATGTTAACTAGACTTAGAGTGGTGGTCATTTCATAACATATACAAATATCAAATCTTTATGTTGTACATTGAAAATTAATATGTCAATTATATCTCAATTTTTTTAAGTTCTCTACTTAAGAAAGTATAGATACTATGTTAAATGCTTCTTGACAATAATGGTGATAATTCCACAGTTTAATAAAAATATTAACATTTTTTTCTCTCCTAATATTTTAAAATCATAGATAAAAAACTATTCTATTTTAACTTTTTACCTGTATGCATACAAAAATATGCCACATGTATCATAAAAGTAGTATCAGGTCATTTTTAAGAAAATTGTTTTATGGAGTGATTGGAATTTATTTCACTGCAAAGACTCAGAAGTTTAGTATTCCAGGTTGAGGTAAAATGTGTAAAAATGTAAAAAGCAATTTGATAGTACAGTACCTCAGACTCCAAACCTTAATGTTCTCATAACTTTGAACTCAGAAGAGAAGAAAGTGAAGGCCTCAGCTATCCTCCTTTTCACTCTCCTTCCACCCTACAGGAAGTCCTAGGACTCAACTAAAGAAGCTAAAGTAATTTGATTATATGTTACTTACTTTACAGTTCACAAATTATTTCATTTAGGACTGGATCTTTCTATAATGAGACAACAGACTAATTTGGGGAAAGCTGAAATTTTAAACTTTTTAATATTAATCCTAACATCTTAAACAACTGTAGCACATGATTTGATGATCTTAAGAGCAAAGCAAGAAAAGTTTAACTCAAAAATGTTTGGGAACAGAAGTCACTCCAACCAAGGGCCAATGGCTGCACGTGCACAGGAGCCAATTAAGAGGAAAAAGTGTTTTAAGTCATGCGACCTAAATTATGCCCTCCACAACCAACACTGAGAGTGTGATGCTGGGTTCACTCCTTACTCTACTTTCTCATAGTTAAATGAAGGAATTAAATTGGATAATTGTTACAATTATGGTCATTTAAAGACACACTAGAATTTTAAAATAAAAACTGTAATTCCAACAATGTCAACTCAAATTAAGGCATTTTCTGAAAGAAGCTGAAAAAATCTTACCCTTGTTTCAGATTTTATGCATAACCCACTACCCCCATCCCTATATTTAGTCTTCTAAAAAGCAACTATCAATAGAATTGACCCCACAATATCCATAATGGTCCACCATAACTTTTTAAAATATATGTAGTCTTTATTAGAAAGACAGTCACTTCTCCAAGATGAGAACAAATTTGAACCTTAAATTGGTAAACAGAAGCTGCTTCTTATGCTAGAAATGTACGGGACATTAAATTAGTTAAAATTAGTTACATCCAACTTTCAACAGTATGGATTCATATAGCACCCTACAAACTCACTTGGAACATTCCTATGGACGGGGTACTATCAGCAAAGTGCTGTATACATACCTGCTTGATTTATTTATTTGTTTGCTTGCTTACTTATCCTCACCAGAGGACTTAATTTTCCATTGCTTTTAGAGATAGAGGAAAGGAGGAGTAAGAAGGTGAGAATCACAGACAGAGACAGACACTGACTGCCTCCTGTAAGCACCCGACAGGGAACTAACCCTGCAACCTTTGATTTACAGGACAATGCTCCAACCAACTGAGCCACACCAGTCAGAGCACAGATACATTTTTTTTTAAACCATAAACTTGCAGCATTTCTTAAATTCCCACTTCAGTGGGCCAAAGAACATAAAAATCCATTTACAGCGAGCTTAATTGGGTTAAACAAAATTATCAATTTGGACTGAGAGCCTTAGAATTTTTCCTTTGGACTACATAAACAATATTTTGTTGAAAGATGAAAAACTAACAAAGATTTAACAATCTAGTTAACTAGTCACTAGGATTTGAACTGGGCTAGTTAGTAAACAAGAACCTCTCTTTAGATCTACATTACAGTACACACCACCAATTAACTGTACTACCAACTTCAGTTATTGAGCCCATGCAAAGCTGGGGATATACTGAGTTGGCGAAAAAGTCCATTTGTTTTTTTCCATAACATGGCTCTAGTACCCCTTAGGTGTCTTTAACTTCACTCAAAACAATTTCGTTAGATTCTTTTGTATAAGCTGTCCTATCAGTGTGCATTTAAAGTGAATTTGGCAAAACTGGTGAATTTTTGTGTAGCTATTTTAATATTGAAGATAGAAGAAAATAAGTAACATTTTGGCATTTTATGTTTCATTATTTCAAGAAAGGTAAACACATAACTGAAATGCACAAAAACAGATTCACGTAGTGTACAGAGAAGGTGCAGTGACTGATCAAACATGTCAAAAAATGGTTTGCCAAGTTTCATGCTGGTAATTTCTCACTGGACAATGCTCCATAGTGGGGTAGACGAGTTGAAGCTGACAGCAATCAATTTGAGACATTAATTGAGAACAATCAACGTTGTACCATGCAGGAAACAACCAACATATGCAAAGTATCCAAACCAATAATCACTGATGAAAATGAAAAATGTCTTTTATCTTATGAAAAGAAAAACCAAATAAGATTTTTGGCCAACCCAATACACACCTACTTCCAGCAAAATAACACAAAATCTATGTCATGTCCTACTGATTATGAGTGAGTAGCATCTGAAGCTCTTTTTTTTTTTTTTGTATACAAAGAATAGATTCATTAACATTCAGTAGGAGAGATCCTATTATGCAGGCCAGAAAATGAAAAAGTGGGTCATGGCCAGTGATGTATAATCCCACTCCCTAGAAAAATAGCCCTGACAACGGTCACTAAGTACTATATTATGTGTTAGTCATTTTAGTACTAATATCTCAATGATTCCATATTGAATAGTAAAACTAGACTAACTACTGACAATCTCATTCAAAAGAGACAACTGGATACTAAAGTATGTAAAAAGGTCCAGCCAGCCCTAACAATCACACAACTACAAAAAAATTTTTTTAAATAAGTAAACACAGTATTTGGGCAGGAGAAGAGGTATGCTAGAAACCTTTCTCCCAAAAAACAAAAAAACAAACAGAAACATGCAGAGGGTGATAATACTTAGCTATTAACAAAACTGCACAGACTTTATTTGCTAACCTCTAATCTGTTATGCCACACTTACAGATTTATCTGAAAGAAAATGCAGTGTCTTTCTACCTAGAAAATGAGCACCTCCAAAGCATACTAAGGCTTTGGGTACCCCCAAAGTAATGGTCACATGTTTCCTTCCTCCTGACTTTAAGTAGATGAGATCCCCCTTCTTCCTAACCACTCACCCTCTTAGATACAGGATGTCCCATTAAGCCTTGGTAGTATCAGCCACCAATTTAAAAGCCATGGCAAGCTGAGCATTTCCCATATTGTTACTTTCTTAAGATCAGGTACTCAGAGTACATATTTAAGACCTGTTCAGCCTGCTCTCTCTGTCCCACAGCAGTGGCTGTCCTTAAAGATGATACGGGTCAAGAGAACTCAACTAGAACATTTTTGAGAGTCACACCTAGTAAGAATAATGCAGTAACCATAAAAGAAACATGGGCCCTAGTGGGTGGCTCAGTAGATAGGCACCAGCCTGCAAACCCAAAGGTCGCTGGTTCAATTTCCAGCCAGGGCACATACCCAGGTTGCAAGCCAGGTCTCCAGCTAGGTCCATAGCTGGAGGCAGATGTAAGGCACCATACATTGATGTTTCTCTCCCTTTCTTCCTCCTTCCCTGCCCTTCTCTCTAAAAATAATGAATACGATCTTTCAAAAAAAAGAAACAAACAAAATATACCACCTATGTAATCATAACAGAAATGAAACAGGCTAGGAATCAAAAAATAATTCTCATAGTATTTTTTAAACCATCTAGGTAACACTGCATCTTCATTATCATTAAATATCTATTGCTTAGTTTTAATAAACTAAACAGAACTTGAAAAGCAAGACCAACCTGCTCCTAAATATCAACTCAACAGCTGACTCTGTCAAAAATGGTTGCTATCTATCTAGTTGTTTCTTAGTAAATGTTTACAAGACCTCTTTTTCAATTCAAAACTCAGTCTCTCACAAATATACTGAATAACCATTGAGCACAGCACTGCAAGAGATAAAAGATGAGTGTAAGCCAAACCCTAAAGGAGCTTTTAATATTGCAGTACAAAAAACTTTTTACTGGAAATTTTTTTGGAATAGAACAAAGCTGTGAAAAATAAGTGTAATATGAGTAACAGTTGCTACACTACATCAAAGGAAGGCATAATTACCCTCATTTAGTTGCTAACAGGGTTTCACAGAAAAACAAGATTGTAATAAAGTAACTGTATTTTAGATGTACACTGCAAGATCCAATTTCAACAGAGTAGGGCAAGATTCTAGGCAAACGAAACAATACAGAGCGGAAAAATGGGAATGGGAAAGCATGAAAGAAGTGATGAAAATATTCAAGTACATATACAGAAATATACATATTGGGTTAAAGCGAGAGATCAAGGCTGGAGAGGTGGGTTGGGGACACACTGCAGAGAGCCTTGAATCCCAGATAATGAGTCTGTATTTCACTTGATATTCAAATAAGAAGGTAACATTGTCAGAAGTTCATTTCAGGAAGAATAAGCTAGAAGAAATACAAGAGTTGATTTGGTGAGTCAAGAGCCTAACCAGTCATGAAGTGTCCACATGAGTAGGTAATTCTCTGAGAGTTATTAAGGACCCAAACTAGAGCTGACAGAGTTGAAAACAAAAAGCAACTAATTCTTCACATGTACCATGAGTATACTTTTTATCCATAAACTCACTCAGAGAATACCGTCATACTCTTCCTCATATATTCTTTTCAAATAAAACCTTGAAAAACAAGAAACTATCTTACTTCCAGATACCCTCCAAATTACATATATTATAAATGAGGCACTTGGAGAACACAAAGTAAGTGACAAAAGAAGCAATATAGGTGTCATTCTTTGAAATTAAACAGTACTCTGAGATGACACAATTTTATTTGAGCACTCATCCCCTTATCTCGAGGGGTCCCACATAAGGCAACCTCTTAGGAAAAAACTTGTTTCCAATGGTTAAGAAGTAATTGTATACTGTGGAATAAAAAATAAAATGCTAATCCATAGTGAAGCTTGCCAAAGAACGCAATGCATGATAATCAAACACAATCCTTTCATTAAGGTCTCAATCCTAAAACCGTTCATCTTTATCCCTCCTTTCCCAGACTCCTCTCTCATCAGAACAAACTGTAAGAATCAGTTTTACAGACAGAATCAGAGAATGCTAAAATGTAAAAAACGTCACAGATTCAATCATATCCTCCTTTTTTTCTTGAAGAAACAGATGAAAATATCGAAACACAGGACCAGGATTAACAGCTCCAAGTTTAGCCTTTTCTTTTAAAAGCTGATTCCAAGAAGGCACCATTTCAAAGATTTAATAAAATGTTAAAATAAACTATATAGTAGCAACAGTTGTTTTATATTTCAAAACAATATCCGTTGCAAAATACCACCCAAAAGGCTACATCCCCTTAGTATTACTGAAATTCAACGAGACCAGGACAAACCAAAAATTCCAAAACAAAGTTTCTCTGTGGAAAGACCCAACAACCACTTTCCTGCAGGGAGATGTGAAAACTGTTAGCAGAAACTTGCTGACTGATCTCATTTGTAAAAATGATACACACAGAGAATCTCCAAAGTAACTAAGTGCCCAACTATTTAAAACAGCTCAGTCATTAACCACTCAACTCCCCAACACTCTGTTTCCTAAAAATAGTAGTAGGCTTGAGGGTAGGTGAATGGTTCACCAGATGAATGCAGAATAAGCAGTCTCAGCCCCTTGCAGATGAGACCTTCTTATGCAGCTTTGAAATTGCCCTCCTAGACTTCTAATTTCAAAATTCCAAGTCAAGGCTTTAATCATTTTGATAGCTACCAAATGTGTTCTAATAAATATATGTTCTACTTCAAGTTCTCACCAAAAAATGAAAAGAGAAGACGTGAAAGAGAATCACAATAATATACAAAATTAGCGAAGAACATTAAAGAAGCCCAGGCTCACCCTGGCCGGGTAGCTCTGTTGGCTGGAGCATCATCCCAATGCACCAAAGTTGTAGGTTTGATTCCCCATCAGGGAACCAATATTGTAGGTTTGATCCTGGGTCAGGGCACATGCAGGAGGAGACAACCAGTAAAGGCATTAAGTAGGTGGAACAACAATCTATGTTTCTTTCTTTCTTTCTCTCTCTCTCTCTCTCAAATTAATAAATTTTAAAAATTTAAATTAAAAAAAAAAATACCAGACTCAATTCTATCTTCCAATACGTTTCTTAATACTAACAGCATCACTTCAAGCTCTCCCTTCTGTGGGCCCCATGATGGAAAGATAACAAATATAAATTTATATCCATAATTTAAAATTTTTTCAAAGACAACATCTCCACTCTGCTGAGCATAAGAATGTCAGTATTAACCACACTAAGTTGACTATAGCAAAAAGCAAAGAATTTTGACATGTCAGTGAAATTGAACACATTTATGTGAGATAAATGGATAATTTCCGACAAATTTTTCTGAAATAGGGAAAATTAGAAATAGTTTTACTCCTACTATATAACACTAAATAAAACTGCCACCGCTAGAGAAAATATATCAGTGGGCAATCAAAATTATAACCTAGGAACTACCCCTACAATGATAACATAAACAACCCAAAGGAGAAGCATGTAGATTATGTAATGTCCTTTGCCACAAATTACCTTTCATTTTACTTTGAAAGCATATGCTACTATCAAAGTCAAAATTCTATATAGCTACCTGAAACTTTAAAATGATATAGAGCTGAATGCTATACTAGAAGAATTATCTAAAATAATTTAATTTTTTTCAAATATAAATGATAATTCAGGAACAATGTAATAGCTAATCTTAGCAAATTAGTACAATTCCAGAATATATTTCACTAAAAGCTTACAATCAAATCTAAACCTAAAATTGGCTCATATTTATTGAAATTTGGCATATACTGTTAAGCAGTGTCATACATTACCTTGTTAATATCACACATTACCTATTAAATCTTCATATTAACTCTATGACATAGGAGAAGAAACAATGTTTCCTGAGTTTAACTCATCATCTATTTTCTCCTAGGACTTTAAATAACAGTCATAAACTCACTAAACCCAGACACCTTTGCTGAGTACCAGACCATATATACTCAACTTCCCACTTGCCATTACCTCCCAGATTATCTCAACTACGCAGGTCTGAAACTATTGGATAGTCTCCCAACCCCTCAAAACTCTTCCCTCTCCACTCTTTCCATATCAGCAAAAGGTACCTCCATCCAAGATTTGCATAAGCAAGTCCTTGTTCCTGCTTCCTACAACATCCCACCTATCCAATCCACCACACCTTCCTGTTCCAGCATTGTAAATCATCTCCACCCCATTGCCATCTTAACTAATCATCTAATTTGCACACCTCTGAAACAGTCTCTATACAGCAATCACCACAAGAATGTCACTTGTAATACTTTATAAACCTTTCAGTAGCTTCCCACTGAATTTTAAAATAAAAATCTCAAATTCTCAAATGGGATACAAAGACCTGGATTCTGGTCCCATCTCCAACATCATCTTAAGTCCTTCTTCCACATGATATAATACATTTAACTATAGTCCACAGCTCTGGGCATGTACATTTTAGTTCCTGAAGCTCTGCCTTTACCTAACCTTTCTCAGATTTCTGCTAAAATATTTTACAGGCTTCCTTTATCCTCTACTATAAATTCAATTAGTTTTTCTCTCCTAAAACCCTACGCTTTTTTCTCATGTAATTATCAAAAGTATTAACTACTTAATTTGATGATTTTTAACATTTTTCTTCCACACTAAACTGTGTAAGTTCCTCAACACCACAGAAATATGTTTTGTTCTTCATTGTGTAAATAGCACCTAGTTCAGAGCATGGCACATAGAAGGCACTGAATAAGCAGTTTTGGAGTAGTAACAGTTGTGGTTCTTTTCAAAGCCTCCCCCTTCCTCTGTTTTCAGTCCTCTCTCAGGAACTTTAACTTACAAGTTACTGTAAAACTACAGATAAGTTTTGCAAATGAGATACTTAAATCCACCATTTTCCTACTGCTTTATATTGCAAAATCAATGTCCTTTATTACCTTCCTATAAAATTAACAGTAAGAACTAACACTTAAGCCTAAATTTGCTTATCCTAACCTAAGCCATTAACTCTGAAGGACCTAGCAGACTTTTACAGAACTGTGCAGTGAATTCCTGGCCTCCAATTACTGACAGTGCCACCAAATCCCCATGCCCACATCAAAAAGTCTTACCGCCCAATTATATTCAAAATACTATTCCTATCTAACTCACATAACTTCATGATTAAGTTATCTCAACAAATTATGGACAGTGTCCCAGTCTCGACAATAACCAGTTAAGTCCACTTTGACCCAAAACATAAAGAAAAAAATGTCCCCTATTCCAGAACCAATTTCTTCCCATTACCAATTAATATTAAATTCCTCTGACTGGCACTGAAGGCCTATGGAGGCATGTGATCAAAAAGCCAGTACTATGAACTTAGAAGATTACATGAGTTGTACAAACATGTGCTTGGCAATATGACACTGTTTCCAGCTGAAATTAAGATATGTCTCTATCTCATTTCTATAATCCAAAGTTGAATTTGGTTAGCATGCATTGAAACTAAACTGTTTTTTGAGAAAATCCATGAAAATGCCCACTTATAAAATATCATCTTCTAAATGTTGCCCAAGAACTAAAAAAGGTGCAAGTTGTCAGCATTTTCAAACATACATGTATGTAAGTAGAAAGACTATGATACAAAGCACATAATATTTCAGAGCGAAAACTACTCCAACAGTTTAGATATTCAACATAAGTATATGTAATCATGGGAAACTATATTTTTTAAATTAAATACATATAATATATAAATATGCATGTATATGTATACATGCATATACATATATTACACATATAAAGTTTATCCTCATTATTTGGGGAGTCCATATTTGAAAAAACACCTTGCTAAAATGTACTTCTATCTCCAAAATCAGTTTAATTCCCCCAAATCAATACAATGGCACTTTCACAGTTATTTGTACACACATGTACACAGCGCTGAAAATTCTGAGTAGGTCTGGTGGAGTCAAGAAGGTGATGCTGCGCCTTCTGGTTTTCTCTCTCATATTATAAACAAGTGTCTTTTCAAAATCTATGTAGTGTCATGTGTTTTCTCATTTTTATGCTTTTTATTGATGATTTTATTCTTTCAATGGCTCCCATGCATTGTGTCAAAGTGTTATCTAGGGTTCCTAAGAACAGTAAGGCTATGATACCCCAACAGAGAACATGGATATATTATCTAAGCTTCATTTAGGCACAAATTGCACTCAGTTGTTGTCCATGAGTTAAATGTTAATCAGTCAATAATATATATTAAACAAGGTGTCTTCAAACAGAAACACAGAAAGAATGTTTCTGTGTTCAATACAGGTTATGTATTGGTTGGTTGCGAACAGAGGCTTACAGTATCCTAACGCTATATTTCCCTTGAAAGGAATGGTTCGGTATTCACTAATTTGCTGTTTACAGTGACTGTATAGAACAGAAGTAATATGTATATGAAGAGAGAGATGGTGCAAGCACAGGTGCATCAGATTTTTACGAAGCCTCAAAAAAACACTGCAGAGGTCACTCTTAGCAATCTGCCTATGTTTGCAGTAGAGTAGCAAACACACCTATGGCACAGGAGCTGCAGGGTCTTGGACCCTGGTTAAACAACTGACTTAAAGCGAAAAACATAAAATCTACCAAGTTTGTTGTTTGGTCTCTGCTTCTATTCCTTTTTCCACTTAATGGTACAGCTCACCCCTGTTCAGGTACTCTAAACTAATGCCTTTTCAGAAGCACTTGCCCTAATCATATAATAGGCAAATTCATCTGTCAATTATTGAATGATCATTCTTGAATGTGAACCACACTTGTGGTTAAACATCTTGCCTAAATTGTGGCATTACTTATTTGGAAAGAAGAGAATATTAAGCATCTCAAATAGGAATAAGTTATCAGAATCAAAAAGTAAACCAAATAGAGATCATTTCGGTTGTGCATGTGCTGAAAAGAGAAGAAACACACAAAGGAAGAAGGCCTATGCTATGCCTCAGCCTCCCCACTCTGGGGCAAGCTAAAACCTAGTCCCAAGAGCTGGGGGGTTGGTGGCAAAGTTCCACCTTCCAAAAAGGGTTTCTTCAACCCTTACTTCATCCAAGCACTTCATTACAGATTTTTTTAATTTTTTAAGCAATTAAGTGCTCTCTTTTGGTAATTTTTAATTTCATTTTCCAAAATTACTTTTTTCATTGAAAATAGTTTGCTTAGGGTAATGATGGGATATGTTTAGAACAGTGACAGAGGCTACAAAAGCAAAGTCCAGTTTGATGAAATATCAGTGTTTTCTTTCTAGTAAATAAAAGACCCATCTGCAATCTAATAAAATGAAGTCAATGCAATACTTAGTCAAGCCACACTTCAATTAGTTAATACAATCCAAAGACAGATGTAAAGCATGCCTGGTAATAGCCGTTGTCATCTTAAAACCTGAACACTTGAAATTCAAGTATAAAAAAGGACTAGGAAATTTTACAGCCTTAGTAAATCTATCTACTATAACGAATCATCACATATATTCATTCTTTTGAGAAGCTAAAGATCCTTCTTCCCACGTCTCCAAGGTTCAGCTAGGCTCATTATCAGGGCCAAGTTTTGCAAAAACAGTGACATCCACTTCTAAATAATTCAACCTTTCCCTTTAGAATATTTTATAGACAAAAGCCTTCAGATTTTTCTCTTGCACTAATCTGCTATTGGCATTTCAAAAACACAAAAGTGAAATCTCAGCCTACTACCTTCAAACCACATCATCTTTCAGAGAACCAAAACTCCTTTCTTCAAATTTCTCCCTTAACCTTGGAACTTAGAAGGGCTGTTATCAACCAATGATTTCTGACGAATTTGTACAAGTATTTACTTTGTCATATTTTGCGATTAAAAACTCCAAAGAAAAGTCAACGAAGCATGTAACAATCAAGAGAAAATATGTTCTACAAGCCAATTATACAAAAACTACAAAACTAGGGGTGGGATTTTTTTTCTTTTTTTCTTTTCCTTTTTAAAATGGAGTAAACTTTTTTGTAAGCAGACCTTCCGTTGCTGACATAGCCTGGTAAAGACACCAAAGGGCGGAACACCAAACTTCGCCAAGTTGAAGTTTACCTGCTTTCCTAGCACCAATTAAAAGTACTGCCGACGGGGCAGACTGAAGGAGGATGAACAGGAAAGATTCTAAATAACAAAAGGTAAAGAGACCTCAAGTTTACCTGCTCTACCTGTTCACCCACAGCCACCCCACGAACTGGATTTGGGGCGAACGATCACCGCCAGCCTGCACACACGCGGAAACGTAGTGTTTCAGCTGATGACAGAGCAGGCGCGAAACCAGGTTCCGCGCCCGAAGCCGCAGGACCCGTAGCCCGGCGCGCTGGGGACGCGCGGAGAGGCCAGCGCCAGACACCCGCCGGAGCCGCCACCGGCGGAGCAGAGCCTCAATTCTGCTCCATCTGACCCTCCAATGAGTCACTGGCCCAATCATAACCCACATCACACGCTAGGCCGTTTTCTATTTATTCCCTCGCGTCAACCAGGACTGAAAATGACTTAAAACTCATAATCAGAGAGCCGCGCGCAGGTCAGAGCCGCCGGCGGCCAGAGCGCCGGTTCCAGAGCAAATTCCCGAGTTACACTCTTCGGAGCCCCCGCTGGCCCGAGAGAGGATGCCGAGAGGGAAGAGGAGCCACCCGAGCGGACGCCCAGAGAAGCGGGCGACCGGGAGCAGCCGCCGCCGCACCCCGACCCTACCTCACCTGCCGGCCCGAGCCCCCCCGGGCGCCCGTACCTTCCGCCAGCGACTCCTCCAGAGTGACCTGGTAGCTGCCGACCGCGAACACCCGAACCCCCACGGAGGAGCTGCCCGAGCCAGAGCCGGCGCCGACCCCGCCGACCCCGCCACTCGCCGCGCCGCCGCCGCCGCCCTCCGACTTGGGCATTCGAGAGAACTTCTTCATGGTCCCGCCGGTGCTCCGGAGGGTGCGGGGCGCGCGAGGGCGAGCGAGAGGGCGAGTCCGCAGCCCCGAACGGCGGGAGTCCGCTAGGGGTCGCCGCCCCTCGCCCGGCCGAGCGTCCGAGAGTGCTGCGGCCCGCCGAGCCTCACATTCCGCGCTCCGAGCGCGCTGCCCCGGCCCGCTGCCCGCTCCTCGGCTCCGCTGCAGCTGCCGGGCTCCCGCAGAGGGCAGTGGGGAGGGCGGGGACGGGGCGGGGCGCTAGGGGGCGGGCCGCGTGCGGGCGACGCAGGAGCCTCCCCTGTGCCCGCGGTGCCCCCTCCTCTCCCAGCACCCGAGCGCGAGCCGGGAGGCGGGAACAAGAGGGGGAAGGGGGCGGGGCGGCCGGCCTCTGCGGAGCGTGGGCTGGGCTTCCCGAGACGCTCCCGTCAGGACCTCAGCCCGCGGCGCCGCCGACAGGACCCACACCGCCCGCCACTCGCGGCCGTTGGCGGCGCCGCGCCACTGCCAACGGCTCACGGAGGCCGGGGCCTCGCGCAGGCGCGCTGCCCGCGCCGCCGGAAGTGACGGTTCCGGCTCTTGTCACGTGGAGGGGGGACGAGGAGGCGACTGTGGGGGTTGCGGGTGAGCGCGAAGTGTGGTGTCTTGGGTCTGGGGTCCCGCCTGGGAGGCCAGGCAGACCTAGGGAACCCCGGCTTCGAGTGGGAACCTGGCCGGGAACCGGTTCCCGCGCTGCCCGCGGGGCGGGGTCAGCCAGCGCCGCTAGGAGTTTGTCGCAGGTGGGGCTAAAATATGCCGCCAACAGCTTGACCCTGGCTAAGGAACTTTTGCTGCATCTCTAAGCCAGTTTTCCAGATCTCCCTTGAGCATCGTCTTCCGCTCGCCCACCCTGAGCGTGGGAGATGGAAGCAGCCCGGAACCAGGGCGGATTCCAGTAACCGACTGCGAAAGCCGGGTCGCGCTCTGTCACAGTCGCTGGTGCTGGGAAGCGTTTTGCGGTTTATACATGCTTTCAAAGTCCTATGCAGTGCAACAGCCCTGTGAGATACAACAGGTATTAAGAACGTTTACAAGTCATCACCTTTGCCCGATTGAGCTTAACGGACACGCCAAGGTCAAACAGAGGGTTAGGTTTGGGTTAGAGCTTTGCAAAACAGGAGATTTTGGGACTGGTTGGAAACAAACCAGCATTGGATTGCTCCGTCCCTCCGACGCGGTGTCTTTAACAAAGAAATGTGTCCATTAAAAATGAAAAAGCCACTTTGCGTCTATCTCTTAAATTGCAGGAATCTTGGTGCCTGCAGGGTAAAGCAGGCGAAATGGACGGTACTAGGGTGTAAGGGCAGGAGAAGGAATGGCAGGTTATAGGGCTTGTGTAAAGAGAGCAGCTGATTCTCAGGTCCAATCTGCTTTTCCCCCATGTGAGTACAGGACCACTGTGAGACCATCCAGGTTCTTGAGAAGGCAGAACTCTGGCTAATTTTAGTAATCTGGTATTTACCAAAATTTGTTAAATGTAGGCCAAATAAATTGTGCCTGTAGGACTGCAGTATGCACCTACTATAAAATCTCTTAACTCCATTTCTTTGAGTTGTGAGACACTTATATAAAACGTTAGGCAGAAACGTTAGGAAATGTGGTTAGGCAAAAGACTTTTAAGCTTAAAGTACTCCTTTTTTCCCCGCTCTCCTATGCTATGTGAAGAGCAACTGTTTCTGATGACACCAGGACAGTTGGATTTCGGCATTTTTGCTGCACAAGTTACTAAGCTAAACTTCATCAAGAGACCTGACCTTTAATGTATATTCCTACTCAATAGAAGTCAGAGTATACCATGTCAAGATGATTGATGCGATGTGACTATTGGAAATGGCCGTTTAGAAGTAACCTGGCTATTTTTATGTTTGTTTTACTGAGGGGATTCACTGTGGAGTCTGAATTACATTTTTCAAGCAGATTAAGGAAAGATATTTAGCCATGTCATACAGTTCAAAACCAGAATCAGTTCAGCATACAGAGTTTGGGCCTGATGTAAATTGACCTAGTCACAAGAACAGTCTTATGATCTGTTTGAAAGCCAATTTACTGCAACTGCTGTGGTAAGGAAAATCACCTCTATGTACCCATACAACCTGACACCTGATACAGAAATTGATAATTCACTTAAGGCAGAGACCACCATCTCCTAAAACCATGAGTAACGCCAAATAATGTGTTCTTTTAATTTTTCACCAAGCATCTAATAAAACTCAAATAGTCTCTGATGTTCACAAAATGTTGACTGCACAAAATTCCATGACAGGCAATAACAAACATAATAACAAGACTGCCAAAGCATTTACAAAATACTTCTACTACCAAAAATGACTGGTACATACTATCAGATTGTATCCTTCCAGCAACTTTATGAGTTAGAATGAACATTTTTATACCAATTTGTAAGCAGAAACTAAGATACTAAGGGCAGACTGTTAATAGAAATATTATTGAAAATAGTATTTTAATGTTAGTTCTGACCATTTAAAAACTGGCATAGAGGTGACCTACAATAAGAACCCTGGTATAAAATAATAAAGGTAAAAGCAATAAAAATTACATTTCAATTTTCAAATGCTTGTAGTTGTAGTGTTATAAAAAAAAAAACTAGGGAACTAGCCACATAATTAACTTTGTTTTAAATAAATTGCTTCACTTTGCAAGGTTTCATGTTAGAGTATTCTGATAAAGTCAACAGTTCATTGTGACTAAAGAATTCTTATATCCTTAAACAAGAAGGATTTTGACAATGGGAGGAAGGAACATTATTATATTTTATCTCTTACTGGAAAACTATAACCCTTGTTACTCTGACCTTCACCAATTTTGCATTAAAGTGGCTTTCAAAGACACACATAAAGTGAGAGTGACTGACCATGAATCAAACGAAACATGTTTATTCCAAAAGGCTTCATCCAAGTGCCATAATTACCTTTATAAGTCATCACTTCCCATGCCTGATCCATCATTTTCCTCACAAGTCAGTGTTGTCCTTTGATCATGTACCTTCTATCATTATTGGCCTCATAATGTTTGCTTATTAGGAATATTATTTTCCTTGCTTAACATTATTTATATCTTGTTAAATGCCTAAATCTTTGCTTTCCAAAAAATGTAAAAGTCTTAAAGTCCATTAATTAAAGAATATATGTCTCCATTATTAAAGGAAGTGGCTTTTTATGTCACTGATATTTAAATCCTCTATTTAAAGTATTCCACATCACCTCTACACCTTATAAATTTTATATACTGAGAAAAGTCAATCCCATAGTATGGTTTAAAATATCAAGCTGCTACCCTGACCAGTGTGACTCAGACTCAGCTGGTTGGATGTTGTCTGACAAAGTGAAAGGTCATCGCCAGTTTGATCTCCTGTCAGGGCACATGCCTAGGTTATGAGTTCCGTCCCTTGTCCAGGCATGTATGAGAAGCAACAGATCAATGTTTCTCTCCCTCCTTTTCCCTCTCTCTAAAAATAAGTTTAAAATAAAATTAAATGTAAAATACCAACTTGCTCACAAACACTTAATAGGAAAAGTAACTCATTTGACATGAAGAGATTTTTTATGATAGAATTTTTCCTACAACTTGACCATACTTATAAAAATGACTTCAAGAGGTAGACAACTTCACCTCTAAGAGAAATACTTTGTTTCCCATGTAGGTTAGTGGGTTCCACCAGGTACACAGCACCTCAGCCTCACACCTCGTGGAAGGGATATCTTTGTGCCTAAAGAAGTTATTTGGCCTAAGTCTTGTATTTCAGTCACATTTCTGGATATTTTCCTAACAGTCCTTTTCTTAATAGCCTTTTCATTTCCTTCCTATGACAAAGTACTACCCTGCTCCCAGTTACATTTATATAAAACTTTAGCAGAATGAAAATAAGAATTCTGATTAGGTATTTGTGATGTACCAGTGCTATTCTAAAGTATATTTAGATGCATTAACTCAGTAAATCTTCATGACAATGCCATTAGATAGCATTTCAGGTTATTATCCCTACTTTGCAAATGAGAGACATTCAGTTATGTGCAGAAGGTCTTATGATTTATACAAGGTTCAACCCCAGGTAGTATGGTTTATAGCTCTTGCTATTAACCACTATACCATGCAGACTTTCCTCAAAAATGTGCAATAAATGACATAATATTTACAATATGAGATAGTAGGGTCCGCTCCAATGCCCCCTGACCACATCACTCACCTAATGTGTGCTGCTAGAGCTCAGGGACCCCTACCATATAATAAGTGGTGATCTTTACATTCTGATTAACCACATATTTGTTTTAACTTAACAAATACTTACTGAATATTTACAGTAGGTAGGTATTCTGTGACTTGAGGTGGTAACTAGGCAAGACAAAGTTGAATAAGACAAGTCAAGCCTTCGAAAAGTTTACACTCTTTTGAAAGGAGATGCAAGTCTGTACACAACCTATAATAAAAACAGAGCACTGGGAGTGGAGATAGAGTTAACTATAAGCTCTGTATAGAAATGGCATGCTTACCCTGACTGTGTGGCTCAGTGGATTGAGCACCAACCTGCAAAATGAAAAGGTCATCTGTTTGATTCCCAGTGAAGGCACCTGCTTGGGTTGCAGGGCAAGACCCCATTTAGGGGCATGTGAGAGGCAACCAATGGATGTATCTCTAGCACATGCATGTTTCTCTTCCTCTCTCTCTTCCTCCCATTCCCTCTCTCTAAAAAATAAATAAAAATATTTTTTAAAAAGAAAAGCAGACTACTTGGAAATAATTTTTTAAATGGTATACTCTAAGATTATGCAATTATGGTATGTTGCCTTCAAATCTCCTGGCAGTGTGAAGTTATGACCTTAGAAACCTCTGGGGACAGAAAAGCAGCTCTTCTGCATTTGGAAGTAGGTTAGCAGTTCCCATGGAAAAATCTTGAATTCTGTCTCAATGTGTTGAAGTCTATGTACGTTTCCACAACATCCACATATACACATGCAAAACCATTCAAGTCTCTATAGAGAGACAAAGAGAAGGAAATGATTGAAGTTAAGTTCAGCTGTTGTTTCAACCATTTATCAAAACCAACTCTGCCAACTTTGGTAGAGACTATTTAACATGTACAATGTGCTAGACAGTGTGTGAACCAATTAACAATACAACCCATACAGTATGGTAAGAATCATGGAATTTCAGAGCTAGATGATATAATCAAACAGGACAACTGAAAGAGGAACAGCAGAAAGAAGCATTCACTAAGAACCTATGTAAACCTAATATACTATGTTTATCATTGTACACGTTTTATCCATTTAATTCTCTAACAAGGAAACTGGATATTTTCAGCTGTGACATAGAGCTCTCTCACTCTAGCTACTCTGAACCATTTTCATTTCTTTCCCAAGCTGTTTCAGGCCCTACTGCTCAGGTAAGAATGCCTTGTTCTTTCTCACAATTGCCTGACTCAATGGGTGACTATGTGAATTTCCAGGGCCACTCTTCCTGTGAAAGCTGTCCTGACCTCTGCTATCTGTCAGACATGGATACAATGGACTCATTTTTACCACACTACTCTTCACAGTCTTCAAAACTGCACTTCTCGCTGAAATACAAGGTTTCTTCACAAGCCTGTCTCCCTTTACTACATTGTAAGAGCTTTTGAGGGAAGGGACCATGTCACATTGTTTTCTTAAAATCCAGTGCCAAGCAGCATACTGAACATAGAGTATTGAATAAATGAATGAATAACTTAGCCTGAAATTTAGTAGGTGGTAGAGTTGGTATATAAAGACCAGGTTCAACTTTCATATGTGTCTTAAACCTCCAGGATCTTAGCCTACCTGTACCTGAATTTTATTGATCTTTAAAATAGGAGGAATGTGTTGTTCTTTTACTGTATTTTTGGTAATGGCACTGGTTTTATTTTTGTTTTTTGAAGTACGAGCTGGGAGGTGATGTGATCTATGACTATTTCATATACAATCAATACCAATCTCAGTGCTGGACACAGAGTAGGCAATCAAGCAATATCAGGTTCCCCTCGCCTTTTCCTATATCATCTTGCTCAAAGTTAAACTTGAAGTGACAGAGCTGGGACCCAAATTACTCAACCATGCTACCCTTTCATTATAGGTGCTTCACAGATACAATCTACTGATTATTTTATTTGAGGTAATATTAGGCTTCTCCACATTTATCATTTATTTTAGTTTCTATTTTGGAAGGTGTTAAACTGCAATTATAGTAAGACAATATGGGCAGACTCAGGCAGGAAGAGCTTTTGGGGGCTTGAAAGCTTCAGGAGGGTAGGAACCATGGCTTCTTTATCTCTATATACACATGCCAGTCTCCTAGTAAATGCTTAATAAAGATTTGTGGAGCTCAGTACATTGGCCAACTCAAACCTGAATGGTTTCCTAGAGCTTTGAGGACTACAGGTAGCTGAAGAAATGAACAACCTCTCAGTGTATGGGACTATAAGAAAAGGTCCGCATTCTGGAGTGGAAAACTTAGAACAAGGGTACCATCTACAACAACGAGGATGGACCTAGAGGGTATTATGGCCAGCGAAATAAGTCAGACACAGAACAACAGATACCGTACGATTTCACTTATATGTGGAATCTAAAAAATTAAATAAACCAAACATAGACAAATGCATGAATGCAAAGAACGTTTTGATGGTTGCTGGATATGAAGGATGCTGGGGGATGGTTGAAAAAGAGGAAGGGATTAAGAAGTACAAATTGATATTTATAAAATAGTCATGGGGGTAAACTCAGAATCCACAGATGGACCTGAGGTGCTACCTGGGAGTGTGTGTTTTAGCGTACAAGTCACAAGTGTAGTGAGCGGGAGGCATGGCTGTGGTTGGTCATATGTGGAATCTGTAGTTTGAAAGGAAGTTTCAGGGGATGAAGGGGTAGTTTTAGCAGCTCATTAATCCTCCAGACCAACAACTGGCATGTGAGCTCACTAGCTCACAGGCTCAAAAGGAAGGCCTTGTCAGAAAAGAAGTCATGTCCCCAACCCCCAGCTCTGGGCAGCGGAGGGAGAGGAAGGAGGGTGCACTGTTCTGGAGCTCAAGCTACCTAGTGTCTGAAGCTCTGCCCTTGTTTGAGTAATTTCCAACAATATTTATTTTGTGAGAAACCGTACCTACCTCCCACTATTGAAATCAAAGAAGACACTCCTCCCAATACCCAATTCCACAGGGATGCCTGAGTATGTGACCAAGGCCTGGCCAATCAGAAGTTCTATTTGAAAATTTTAATGGAAAATAAATGGTGTGGTTCTGGCAAAATGGCGGAGGAGTAAGAGGAGCTACACCAATCTCCTCCCAGGTCGCAGCTGGAATTACTTTTTCGGAGAAAGTCAGCTGGAATTACCAACAGAACACCAGCTGGGAAGAAGTCCTATAACCACAGCCAGAACAGAAGAGGATGCTTCATCACAACGTGACTGGTAGGAATCTCAGAAACGCAAGAGAGTTGGCTGGGCCCCCACTGGAGGCAGCAGCCGAAGGGATGGAGCCAGAGGCTCCACCTGAGAAGAGGGGGTGCTCGACCCCCAGCTGGGTGTCCCAGCCTCCAGCAACACAGCAGAGGAGACTAGAGCAGCATCCAGCGGAGAAGGGCGGAAAGCCATGGAGTTTACTAGCCTAAGAGTATGCTGGAGACAGAGAACTGCTAAGGTGGCCCCAACAAAAATACATTGGCACCCACCTACCCTGGGCTCCAGTGGAGGGAGGGCAGAGAGGACTGGAGATGCATGGGGAGAGTGTGCGGCGGTGGCTTGGAGGACAGAAGTGGGGAAGCGGCTGTGGGGATCTTGGTGCTGACTTCCAGCTTCCCTGGGAGGCTCCTCATAGCCCCGCCCACTGGAAGCAATCTGCCCCACCCAGCAGTGCCTGAGCCTGGCGCTCAATCACAATGCTTTGATTTACATCTAAATAAACCACTCCTGCCCTTCCCTGCCCTGCTCTGTCTGAGCAAAGATACAATAGTTGGCACCTGAAGAGGTATCTCTCTCCCAGCAGCATCTGGGCTGGGTAGCTGATTACAAACTCTCTGACTTACAGCTGGGTCAGACAGTCAGCCCTGCACAGTGGTATGCGAGCCTGGTGGCTAATCGTGGATTCATTGCTTTGCAACTGAGTCAGTCCTTCTCACCCAGCAGTGCATAGGCCCAGCAGCTGATCACAAACTCTCTGACTTACAGCTGGGTCAGATAGTCAGCCCCACACAGTAGTGTATGAGCCTGGTGGCTGATAGTGAATTCATTGATTCACAACTGAGTTGGTTTGTCCTGCCCAGTGGCCCCTGGGCCTGGCAGCTGATCACAAACTCATTGGATTACAATTGAATCTTACAGTCTAACCTGGCAGTTGATCACAGATTCATTGGACTACTTAGAATATTTTGGTCAAGCCCAGCACCCTCTGAGCCTAGTGGCTAATCACAGATTCATAGGATTACAATTGAACCTTGCTGTCTAGCCCAGCGGCTCCTGAGCTTGGTGGCCAAACACAGATTCATTGGATTACAATTGGATCTTGCTGCCTAGCCCATTGGCACCTGAGCCTGGCAGCTGATCACAGATTCATTGATTTACATCTGAATCTGCCCCACCAGGCTGCACATGAGTTGGTGGCTAATCCATTGGATTACAACTGAACCTCTCTGTCTAGCCCAGCAGGGTCTGAGTTTGGTAGCTGATTTATTGATTTACAACTGAATCAATCTGTCATCCCAAGCTGCATCTGAGCCTGGTGGTGGATCACAGACCAATAGGATTACAACTAAATCAATCCTTCCAGCCTAGCAGTTCCTTAGCCTGGCAGCTGATCATAATCTGATTGGATTACAATGAAACCTTAAAATGGGGAGAAAAAAAAGCAGTCCATCACCAAAAGGAAAGGAGAAATCCCCAGAAAGATCACTGGATGAAACAGAGGCGAGCAAACTATCAGATATGGAATTCAAAATAATGATGATAGAGAAGCTCAATGAGCTCAGCCAGCTCAAAGAAAACTACAAACAACTCCAGAGGAACTACGAAGAACTCCAGGAAAGCTATAAGGAACTTACTGAGAACTATACCAGCACTAAAAAGGACATAGAAACTATCAGTAAGAGAGACACCAATTCATAAGAACCTATGCACACCTATGTTCATAGCGGCACTATTTACAATAGCCAGGTGCTGGAAACAGCCTAAGTGCCCATCGGTGGATGATTGGATCAAAAAACTTTGGTACATTTACACAATGGAATTCTATATGGCAGAAAGAAAGAAGGAACTTGTACCCTTTGCAACAACATGGATGGAACTG